>JAEKOY010000488.1:0-25000 GCA_021234595.1 Delia radicum
TGGATTCTGGTTTCTTGGAACGTATGAACACTTTGTTGGCTAACGGTGAAGTTCCCGGTCTATTTGAGGGTGATGAATATACCACTTTGATGACACAATGTAAGGAGGGAGCTCAACGTGAAGGTTTAATGTTGGATTCAAGTGATGAATTATATAAATGGTAAGTGGGAAAATTTGTAAAAATGTTTGTACATTTTATAAAAAAAACGTACCTGTTATAAAAAAAGTACCTTTTATAAAAAAACGCTCCGTTTATAAAAAACCGCTCCTTTAAAAAAAAAAAAACATTACTTTTCTAAAAAAAGTGCATTTAATAAAAAACGTTCCTTGTAAAAGAAAGTAACTTTTTTTCAAAACTTCCTTTTATAGAAATACTTTTTATAAAAAAGTACCTTTTAAAAAAGTACCATTATAAAAAAATACCTTTTATAAAAAAAATAACTTTTATTTATAAAAAAGTACTTTTATAAAAAAAGTACTTTTATAAAAAAGTATTGTTTCTTAATATTACCTTTTATAAAAAAGTACCTTGTAAAGTTCCTTTTATAAAAAAGTAGCTTTTATATAAATGTACTTTTCATAAAAAAGTACCAATTTTTTATCTCTCATAATAATCTACATAACTCCCATTTTTTAATCTTTTTAGGTTTACTCAACAAGTTATGCGTAATTTGCATGTTGTCTTCACCATGAATCCTTCTACAGATGGACTTAAAGATCGTGCTGCCACTTCGCCAGCCTTATTCAATCGTTGTGTCCTTAATTGGTTTGGTGATTGGTCTGATTCAGCTCTCTTCCAGGTGGGCAAAGAATTTACCACTCGTGTTGATTTGGAAAAACCAACATGGTCATCACCAGATTTCTTCCCTTCGGTGTGTCATTTGGTACCAACACAACCTACACATCGCGATGCTGTAATCAACAGTTGCGTATATGTTCATCAGACTCTACATCAAGCCAATGCACGTTTGGCTAAACGTGGTGGTCGTACTATGGCTGTTACACCACGTCATTATCTTGATTTCATTCATCACTTTGTTAAGCTTTACAATGAGAAACGTAGTGATTTGGAAGAACAACAGCTGCATTTAAATGTTGGTCTCAATAAGATAGCTGAAACAGTGGAACAAGTTGAGGAAATGCAAAAATCTTTGGCTGTTAAGAAACAAGAACTACAAGCTAAAAATGAGGCCGCCAATGCTAAACTTAAACAAATGTTTAAGGATCAACAAGAGGCTGAAGTCAAAAAGATACAATCCCAAGAATTACAAAACAAATTGGCTGAACAGACGGTGAAGATTGAAGAAAAACGTAAATATGTCATGGCCGATTTGGCTCAAGTAGAACCAGCTGTTATTGAAGCACAACAAGGTAAGTTAATAAAATTCAAACATCATGAAAACTTGAATGAATTTCCCGATAACAAAATTAAGTTAGTTTTAATATTTTCTAAGATACAAAAAACTAAGTTTAATTTAAAATCTTACTCAATAATAAAACTTTAGCTGTTAGCGGCATTAAAAAGAAACAATTGGCTGAAATTCGTACCATGGCAAATCCACCGCCACCTGTTAAATTGGCATTGGAATCGGTGTGTGAATTACTCAATGAGAGTGCACCCGACTGGAAGGCAATACGTGGTATCCTTGTTAAAGATACCTTTATATCGTCCATTGTTAATTTCCAAACAGAACAAATCACGTACGACCCATTATTTTTCTTTTATAAACTAAATTTCTAAAAAAAAAAAATTGTCCTAATCTCACCAAACCATCTCACTCATATTCTAAAACAAAATTAAATATTAAACTTTTTTTCTAATCCATCAAAACAATATATCATTTGCTAAATCATAGAAACAAAAATCAATTTATGTTTTTTATCTAATCACTTATAAAAATTGTACGTTATTTTTAAAAATAATTGAAAGCTTAACTTGTGTTAGGGCTGTAAATATTTCACCTTTTGTTTTGGCTATTTTACAAAACTAAATCAAATTTTCTTAATTAAAATTATAAAGAAATGTCTAGTCTCAATCCATTAAACGACGCACCCACTTATCATATGCAAAATGCCAAGCACACTGACTTGTATTTTAATTTAACGAAATTTAAGTACTATTTATTAATTATATTATTTTTAGACATAGTATTTTATAACGAATTTAAGTTCTTTTTAATATATTGGACCCCTCCTTGATTGATTCAATAAGAAATTTTTAGTCGTTCTGTTAAAATAGCAAGCAAACTCCCAATAAAAAAAGTTGGTGGATATGATAAATTATGAAAATTAGCTAAATCTTTTTGACGGAGATATTTTTAAGGGTATTAGAATGTTCGAACTCCATTTCAAATAAATAAAGAAAAAAATTAGAAAATATATAAACATGATCTTTCGAATCGAATCTAATGGGTCGATTATGGATAGCAACCGAACTTCAGTTGCGTTGCCAGTTGGTATTATGTACGGCAACCTTCGCCAGTTGCCAAAAAGTTATCGATAGTCTTATTTTGACAGTTCAGCCCCAATCTCTTGTGGCTTTAAAGGAAAATATTCGTCGAGAAATCAACTCAATTGAACCAAGTTTACTGCAGCGTTTGGCGTAGAACACAAGGCTCCGTTTTGAACATTGTGTTCAACTCGACGGAAGACATCTGGATGACATACTCTTTAAAAAATAAAATCCGCATTTCCATTCTATCGTTCAATGCTCTTAATAAAACTTTGTGTCAATTATAACGTTTTTTATTTAAGTTTGAAAATATAAATCTGCTACCAGACAACCTGTACTATGTTTTTTTACTGTGCCATACCCTCTATCAGCCAAAAAATATTTGAATTTTTAAATTTCTATACCCTCCATTGCAACGCTAATAATGAAAAATATTATATAATTTTTATAAATAGGATTCAGTAGTAATATTTAACAAATATTGAAGAAGATAGATTGATAAATACTTTAAGAGTTTGGGCTTAAATCATTTTTTTAGCCAGGTCCCCTTAAATATAAGATATAGAAATTGTTGGATATACATAATGCCGTTTTTCGACAAACAGATTAATGAAAATCGCTAATAATTTTTTTTGCTGAATTTTTGCATTAAAAAAGTCGTCAAAAATCTCCAAAACAATTTTTTTAAGTTATTGGTCGAAGTTAAACACTCAAAAAATGCTTTTCGCCGAGTAAAGTAAGCAATAAAAAAATAAACAATTTTTGAAAAATTTGTTTGTTCCAACACTTCTAAAAGCTTTTAATGATCTTTTAATGAGTATTTCACAATAGTGACTATTTCACAATAGTCTCTTTATAAAAATATGGAGCAGCAACAAAACCACACAAAACAATCATAACAGAAAATGCTATACCCAAAAAGTTTTGCAAAGCAGAGTAACAAAATGTATAGTCAATTTTAATTTTATTCCTCGAAAAAAATTCTCAAAAATCACCAAAAACTGGTAAAATATCAACTTAACAAGATATTTTTAAAACAATATGGTAAAATTTAGCAATTTAAATTTATAGTCTGTTAAAATAATTCAAGTTTTGAATAATATTTGGGAAAAATCATATTCTGTTGATATATTTAATGTGGTCTGGAATTAATTTTGTGTGTGTAAAATCGTCGTAAAAATCGCACGCCGCCATTTCAAATATTAACTATATCGCCAAACGAGTTTGAAAATCGCCATATCTGACAACACTGATAATTACAGGTATCCCTCGATTTACGCGGTACTTTATTTGCGCGGTTTCGATATAACGCGATTTAATAATAGTGACCATTTTTCTGTATAACGCGTTTTTTTACGCGTTTTTAGTATAACGCGATTTAAAAATAGTGGCAACCCTCTAATTGCGCGCATTACACCATTTTTTTAACATTATCAGCTCTTTGCAAAAAGAAGTGGTTAAATTTAATTTGCAGTGTAAAAAAACTTTAAAGGTAGTAAAAAATAAACAATTTGCTGTGGGTTTGGTTTTCCTAATGATAATGTTGTTACTCCGTTAACAGCGGAAGTTACTCAAATACTACAAGTAATTGAAAAATCTGAATTATTTGAAAACATTGTGGATGAAGATATATTGGAGATGATAAATGATGTTCCAGAATTGACAGAACAAGATCTCATTGAATTAGCCACGGACCCCGATGAGTCAACTGAAGACGAAAGTGATAGTGAGGATAATCCAGATTTTGATTCTTCTAAGTTAAAAACTTTTATACAAATGGCTCAGGATTTGATAAAATTTTTCACTGATAATGAACCTTGAACAAATCGATCAGATTTATTTCAGTGTTTAATAAAAAAATCGTTGGCATCATACGAAGAACTTTTAAAACAACAGGAACAGCAAAAAAAGCAAAAGCGAATAACAGACTTCTTTAAATTGGACGAAGACGTTAATTGTGACCAAAATTCTGAAGACGTTAACTATGACAAAGACTCTGAAAAAGTAGTCTTTGACAAAGATACTGAAGATTTTAACTATGACGAAATCTGTGAAGATTAGCAATATGTATAATATTTTATATTTTTTATGAATTTTTTGTTTTGTTTTAATTAATTTATGTTTTGTTGATTTAAAAGCCGGAAAGAAGTTTTTTTTATAAATTTTTTGTTAATTTATAAATTTTGAATTTTTTTTCAAAGCTAGTTTAAATATACTATTTTTACAAATAATATTTTGTTATAACTATTGAAAAGTACAAATAAAATAAATTTAATTTAAATTATGTTAATAAGCTTTCTTTTAACACGGATTTTCGGTCCCAAATTTGAATTTTGTATGAAGTTAGTGTTTCAATTTGCACGGTTTATTATATTGCTGGTCCCAAAACAGAATTTTGTATTGATATAGAACCTTTATTTATGCGGTTTTGAATTACGCGGTTTTTTTTCGGTCCCAACGTGCCGCGTAAATCGAGGGATACCTGTATATATAATTTTATTAAATATGATTGTATCCGAAAAATGGATATATACATATATCTAGTTTTATATAATTATATCTGCCTTATATCATATAATATTTATTTATGTATAACTTTATATTACACCATATAAACGATATTACACCATATAATCACTGTCAGATATAATTATATCTAATTGTATATTGTGCAATATATGATCATTAGGGGGTCCCGAAAGTAAAAATCTTATATACCAGCATTCAGGCGATGCATATTATTGAGCTGGTTATAGGAATATGCCTAAAAATTTCTAGGGCACTTATAAAGGGTCCGCCAAATAACTTTTTTTTTTGATCTCTTGAACCAATTGGACTTTGTATGGCGTCATACCAAGGTCTTTATGCAAAATTCGTCTCAATGATGTCTCCGAAATGTTCAATTGTTGAGAACGACGGTGAATTGATGTTGATGGCGCTTCACGCACACTTTCTGCGACAGCAGCAATATTCTCGGGTGTACGCACTGTTTTTGGCTTTTCACGCTTTGGTTTATCGATGAGGATGCCAGTTTCTTTCATTTTTTTCACAAGATAACGAACATACGGACCATATTCGTTCAGCGGAAGGATAAAACTAATTATCTGTCAAATCAGACATGAGCTAAGTGTTACCATTCACGAAATAAGTACTAGTTAAAAAAAAAAAAAACGTTAGATGGCGCACCCTTTAGTTCGCTACCGGCGATTAAAGCCGGCCTTCGGTATGTAGTTTTTTTCGAATAGGCCTTAAAAGTTTGTTTATGATGAGCATATTATAAAAAAATATTTATACTATTCAATTATAGAATAATTTCTGTTCACCACAGCATCATTTAGTTTAAAAAAGTTATTTGTTTTATTTGTTTCAGTTCTCTAAAATTGTTGTTTCAATTTTTTATGAAATGTAGTGTCAAAAAGACAACCCAGTCAGAAAAATACAATCGGCACAGTGTTGTCAAAGCGTCGCCGACGGTCGGTTATGCGTTGGCTTAAGCGAACTTAAAACCGTTAGCATAAATTTGGTAATTCGAAAAAGTTGGTCCTTTTAAAATAGTTTAAATTAAATTAATTTTGCGAAATATATATAATAAAACACATTTAAAAAGCAGCAATACTGTTCGGTTTTAGGCTTATACATCATATTTTAATGTATGAAATATAATAAAATATTTTTAAAAAATGCTTCTAATTGGTTGTAATATTGGTAAAAAAAACAATGCTGTCAAATAATTTTGCTGGTGGTACTTTCGATACACATGCTTTACAAACAAAAAAATGTTTTTTCCTACTACAGCATTAGTTGTACCTTTGGTAGTATTTTTTTGGTACGGTTGCCAATTTCTACCTGGGAGATTTTGAATTGATTTCTAAAAAAAAAAAAAATAATAAAAAAAAATTACCTCTTTCAAACTAATGATACCGTGGAGGGCCAAAATTACTCTTATGAATATTTTTTAAATATTTTTCCCATAATATGATCAGCATTACTAAACTTTTGAGCCCTAATTTGTTTAAAAATTCGAAAAAAAACATTACGTAGGCCAACTTAAGATGCTGGTAGCGTACTAAAAGTACTGTCGAAAAAAATTGTTCGACCTTTTTCCTAATTAGTGAATAATACGTTTGAGTACTATTGAATGAAATTATTTGAAATCAAGCACTATGAATTCCTCCATCCTTACTGATTTTAACCAAACTTGGTATAGAAGAGGTAGATCATATCGCTCATTTGCTGCAAGAACGGCATAACTCAAAATTCGTGATTTTTGAGTTAATAATACAGAAATATTGGCAATATCATGTTCTAGTGTAAAATACTCATTTTGATATCTTGTATACAGAACGTGTGAGACGAGTATATGCCGTTATTTCTATTCCTATGTTTCGCTCTTCTTTTACTCACAACAACGACACATCGTTAGTTACGCCACATTCGTTAAGGCTTTTGTTTTCGGAAAGCGCGACATAATTTGCGTTGTGCCTTTATAAGTGGAAAGGTAAAATGTGTTTTTTATGTAGTAAAAATTCTTATATACTGGAATATTTTGTGTTGTGACTGTTTTGTTGAAAAAAATCATCTGATTATAACTAGCTATAACACAAAATATTTAATTTTATTTATTCAGTCTATGGAAACAAAAATTCCTTGCAGACTATGATTAAATCAAAAATTTAATAAATATATAAATAAATATAATATCTTCAATATAATATAGCTTAATTACTTAAAAACTATATTAAGAAACAGCTTAAATTTATCATTGGACGTGGAAAACTCTATATAAGATTTGCGTTCATGATCCTGTTGCAGACTAAAATTGATGTCATTAAAATATGCCATTATTGTTGGAAAAATGTTTATCATAAACTTTTTTTTTCTCATTAAGACCGACACATTTAAGTTTACTACACTACCATCAATGAACTTTAGCAGCAATAACGTCATAACTCAAAGTATAAACAATTTAACCATCTAAAAACAATTATTACTTTTTTCTATACGGATATATTAAATATAAGTTGATTTACAAGACGATATCAAAATATTTACATTTATTCATTTTTCTTCAGAGCTATAGTCAATTGAACACTTAAAACGCATTTATCTCAAAATCGAAAATTTTGAGTTATGCTGTTCTTGCAGCAAATGAGCGATATAACTATAATCTCATCCAAATGTAGGACAGCTAATCGCAGAGAATATTAAAATATCGCGTTTGCAAATATGAAAAATATTCGAAAATTAAAAATAAAAATTAGTCGTACATAGTAATACATATCCTTTTAACGGCTTAAACTACGAGAGTCATACGTAATTTTAAAGCTACTAAAATTGTGGTTTTATTGGTACACACAAGTTATTCAAATCTACACTGCAAAATGAATTGTTTTTTAAAAACCGTGGTTTAAAAATCTAGATTTCAAAAAATCTGACTTAAATTTTTTTAAAAAATATATGTTAAATTGAACCCGGTTAAAAATAATTTTTTAAAGCAGATATAATTAGATGTTGAAATTGGTTCTTTATAACTGCATCAAATCTAATAAAATAATATAAAATTAGATATAAAAATATAAAATTTGATTCGATTGTATCGGATTGTATTTTATCTAATTTTATATCGTTAATCCAATCTTATACTGATTGACATATTTTAATATTGTAACATATATGCTGATCCATATAAGCAATATATATGCTACAATATAAAGCTGTATATGGTACATACATAATCATATCAAATTGTATATATGGATATACTAAAATATAAATTCTTTTTTAACCGCAAAATTACTGGCATAGGCACCATATCCCGAGCTATGAATGAAAATTCAAAAAAAAATTAATTTAAAAAACGATAACTCATTAACATGCAGGAGTACCATATAATGATTTGGTACCGGTATAGAAGAATAATTTTTAGTTAACATATATTTTTTTTTAAAAATTTAGAAAACTAGGTTTTTTGAAATGCAGTGTTTTGAACCACGAAAAAATGCATTATGAATATTATGAATTTGCGTACCAGTAAAACCACTATTTAAGTAGCTTTAAAATGATGTATCAATGACTTTCGTAGCTTAAGCCGTTAAAAAGGTATTGTCTATTATATGCAACTACTTTTGTAAGATTTTTATTTTTATTTTTTTTTCAATAAAATATTGTTTTTATATAAACATTTTTTTCTAATATATTTAGTAAGTACGATTAAGTACCGCTACTTTTGTTAAATATTCGATTTTTTTTTCATATTTTAAAGCACGATAACCTCGATGTAAGAGCTAGCAACATAGGACACTTATTTTCCATATCAGGTTTGGTTAAAATTGGATATTTGTTAATGCTTCTTTATGGAATCAGTTTATTATGTTACGAAATTCGCAAATTTGTCAAATTTCGGAAACTCGGGACAGCCTAATAATCATATATAGTTATATACAACTTTTTACACGGCGGCGTTAAGACATTTTAATACAAAATTTGATTTTGTATAAAAAAAAAATAGAAAATTGTATACAATTAAAAACTGCTAACTTATCTCAAAATAACTAATGTTTAGGGCTTAAGAAATATCTTTGGTTAATGTTTACCCCTGGTTATTTTTAAAGATAAGTTACCCGACCTAAATGAAATAAATTTGTAAGATAAATTATAATATTTACTAAAATTAAGTAATTAACTTATTGTTAGTTGTTAACAAAATTATCTTTTAACCAATCAAATTAATTAATCAAATATGTATTAATTTTATTACTTACCATCCATTTTTTTTGTATCGAACGAAATTCAAAATCATCCCAGCTGTAAAATCTATACGCAAACAACAACTTGTTGAAGTGAGAACAATGGCAAATCCACCTTCCGTGGTTAAATTGGCACTCGAATCGATCTGTTTATTATTGGGTGAAAATGCAAACGATTGGAAATCGATTCGTGCTGTTATAATGCGTGAAAATTTTATAAATTCAATTGTATCTAACTTCAGTACAGAAATGATAACGTAAGCATGATGTTTATAAATACACCGATATTTTTAAAAACAGAAAACAAAAAACATTTTGTTCATATTTTGTTTTTTTTTTTTTATAATCTTCTGAAAATGGAAAAGAATTTACTGGAAAATTAAATTTAATATAAAATTTCATTATTGAATTTAAAATAGTGGCAATTTTTGAATAATATTTTATTTCGAATCAAATTGTATTTTGAATAACAATTTATTTTGAATAACAATTTATTTTAAATAAGATTTCATTTTGAATAACAATTTGTTTTAAATAAGATTTCATTTTGAATAAAATTTTATTTTGAATTGAATTTGTTTTTTCAGTAACTTTTCCAAACTCGTTCTTTTTTTAAGTTGTTGTTTTTTCAGTAGTTTTGATTTGTTGATTTTCAGTAATTGTTATGATTTGAGTTCATTTTTGTTGTTGTTGTTGAACTTTTAATTTTGTTTTTGTATGTAGTTTTATTAACCAAAATATTTTGTTGTTTAACTTTTTTTATTATTAACATTTGGTATTGAGTTTATTTTGTAAAATTTTATAATTTATTTTTTTTCCTGCTTTTGGTTATGTGCTTTTTGCTTTATATTGCATCTCATTCACCTGCTTGTTTTTTAAAATTTCACAAAAATATTATTCTAACATACAAATTTGTTTCTCCATAAACTCTTTAGAGATGATGTTCGTGAAAAGATGAAATCGAAATACTTAAGCAATCCTGATTATAACTTTGAAAAGGTTAATCGTGCTTCATTGGCTTGTGGTCCTATGGTTAAATGGGCTATTGCCCAGGTAAGTTAATGCAAATAGTTTATATTGTCCAATTTATCTAGATGTAGGCTTAATTTAACGCTATCTAGAGTTATTTTCAAATTATATTTATGTTTAAGGCAAAAGACCAACATTGAAAAAACTCTTAGACTATGTTCAATTAACTTTACATTAAAATAAAATAGCGAACTTTAGAGCAGTAAAGTATTTTGAAAAGATTCAAACTATCGAAGACATGAGATTTAGTTTTGATCAGCATCGATTTGGTTGTAGCATTAAATGTTTATAGGTGATTCAGAATTTTCCTTATACTGCCCTAACATTTTGAGTTTCGTGTTTGAGTTGTGCATAATAGTTCATAACTAATTTCCATTTATTGAACTAGTTCGTTAATTTAGTTCATATGTTTGTTTGACAATTCATTTTTAATTTTTCATATTGCAATATATTGGTCAATGGTTTGTTTAACAAATCTGCAAATAAAGCAAAGATGAATTTTTTAAATTGACATGAAATTTACAGAACGTTCAGCGTCATTTGTACTTGTGCGACCACAACGAAGTCAGTAAACCACTTTTTTTACCATTGAAATCGTTGGTGCAGAGTCCCCATAGTATTTATCAAGCTTTTCCTTGGTTTGATTGACGGTTTTTTTACCAAAAAATAATGTTTAATGAGCACTCGAAATTCACTTTTTTCCATTTTTAAAAAAATCCACGAGGTTGTATGTTTTGAACAGCTGTTAAACGCAAAGTAAATGACGGAACTTGCTCAAAATTTGACAGTAGTCTATTAACAGGTGGTACTTAATGGGATCAGTGCTGCATTTCATATAACTACGAGGGAAGTTCGAAAAGTCACGGACCTTTTGATCCTCCCTCGTAAATAGCAAAAAATAAAAAAAAAAGTAAAAATTTCAAATTACTAATTCTTAAAACTTCTTCTGAGAGCTCTTAATATTGACGAATAATCTGTAACTTAAGTTTCTAATTTGCATCTCAATAAGGTCAATAATAATTACTTAAAACAATGTCATACTTATGTCGATATTTCCAGATAAAAAATATTTCTGTCGAAAATACAAATTTTAAAAAAATTCTTATAACTTTCGAATTCAATGAAATGTGGGCTAGATGCACAAAAGCGTCTTAATTAGGACATCAGTAACTAATAATATACTAGATCTGAACTTAATTCAACTTAGGCGATTATGCGAAAACGACATAGATTTTATTCCGCGACAGTTATACAATTTTGTAACATCATCTTAAAAATTTTATAAAAACATGTGCTTTTTATTTTTGAGATTGTTAAAGTCTAATAAAAATTAAATTCACTGGTTATCTTTTTTGGTGGAACCGTTTTTGCGCGGAACTTATTTTAAATTCACTGGTTACCTTTTTTTTGGCGGAATCAATTAATTACGCGGTACATATTCCGCCAAGTTTTATTTCCCAGTATTTAAAAGTCATCGTCACAAATATGGAGGGCATTTTCGATGTTAGCGATTTACAATAACTCGTCTTAATTTTATAATTTTTAATATATTTCCAGATTGAATATGCTGACATGTTAAAACGCGTTGAACCCTTACGTGATGAATTGCAGCGTCTTGAAGATCAAGCTGAAGTTAATAAGAACAATGCCGATGAAACTAAATCACTTGTCGAACAGCTTGAGCAAAGTATTGCATCTTATAAAGAAGAATATGCACAATTGATATCACAAGCTCAAGCCATTAAAACTGACTTGGAAAATGTACAAGCTAAAGTCGATCGTTCGATAGCTTTATTGAAGAGTTTGAATATTGAACGTGAACGTTGGGAATGTACCAGTGAAACATTTAAATCTCAAATGTCTACCATTATTGGTGATGTTCTTTTGTCAGCAGCATTTATAGCTTATGGTGGTTACTTCGATCAACATTATCGTACCAATCTATTTACAACCTGGTCACAACATTTACAGGCCGCAAATATACAATATCGTGCGGATATAGCTCGTACTGAATACTTGTCTAATCCTGATGAACGTTTAAGATGGCAAGCAAATGCTTTACCCACAGATGATTTATGTACTGAAAATGCTATAATGTTGAAGAGATTCAACAGATATCCTTTGATTATTGATCCTTCCGGTCAGGCTACAACATTTTTGTTGAATGAATATGCTGGTAAAAAGATTACTAAAACTAGTTTCTTGGATGATTCATTCCGTAAGAATTTAGAATCAGCCTTACGTTTTGGTAATCCTCTATTGGTACAAGATGTAGAAAATTATGATCCCATATTGAATCCTGTACTAAATCGGGAACTTAGAAGAAGTGGTGGACGTGTTTTGATAACTTTAGGTGATCAAGATATTGATCTTTCACCATCATTTGTTATATTCTTATCGACCAGAGATCCAACAGTAGAATTTCCACCAGATATATGCTCTAGAGTAACATTCGTCAATTTCACTGTTACCAGAAGTTCTTTACAATCACAATGTTTGAATCAAGTGTTGAAGGCTGAAAGACCTGATATCGACGAAAAACGATCTGATTTATTAAAATTACAAGGCGAATTCCGTTTACGTTTGAGACAATTGGAGAAGAGTCTGTTACAGGCTTTGAATGATGCTAAAGGTAAAATTTTGGATGATGATTCGGTAATTGCTACATTGGAGACATTGAAGAAAGAAGCTTATGATATTAATCAGAAGGTGGATGAAACTGATAAGGTATGTTGATATTTAAGGGAAAACATTTTTTTATTCACATAAATTTTCATTTGCACATGGGTAGAAAATATACTGTTAAAAATGGCTTAAATCAAAAAAATCAATATTATTAAATAAAAAAATCGCTTTAATATATTGTCTTAAGATTGAATAAGGATCAAGAATATATATACTTTATTCAACGGCAATAAAATTGATATATTGTCTCATCACAGTATGTTACCCTACCCTCCACATACTTATCAAAATATCCAATTTTCCATACCTCGATTTACAATAAAGTTCATTTCAACATCGCTCGCGATCGCGAATTTGGTCTTTATTTTAAAAGTTTTGAGATTGTAATATTTACCAATTATCTTTTTGTCTTTTTTTCCAATTACAGGTCATAGCCGAAATTGAGACAGTTTCACAACAATATTTACCACTGTCTGTAGCCTGCAGCAACATCTACTTCACCATGGACAGTCTGAATCAAGTTCATTTCTTGTATCAATATTCATTGAAAATGTTTTTGGATATCTTCTCTACGGTATTATACAATAATAAAAAATTGGATGGTAAATCCGATAATACCGAAAGACTGGGTATTATTACACGTGACCTCTTCCAAGTTTGTTATGATCGTGTGGCACGTGGTATGATACATAATGATCGTTTAACATTTGCTCTGTTAATGTGTAAGATACATTTGAAGGGTACTTCAGAAATGAATTTAGATCCAGAATTTAACTTCTTCCTAAGAAGTCGTGAAGGTCTTTTAGCTAATCCCATACCAGTGGATGGTTTAACCTACGAACAGGTAGATGGTGTTAATCGTTTACAGACACGTGTACCAATATTCCGTAAATTGATTGAGAAGCTCAGAAATATACCGGAGTTGGGAGCTTGGTTACAACAAAGTTCTCCCGAACAATGTGTACCACAATTGTGGGATGAATCGAAGGCCTTATCGCCTATTGCCACTTCGGTACATCAACTCTTGTTGATACAAGCTTTTAGACCAGATCGTGTTATAGCGGCTGCTCATAATGTAGTAAATGCTGTTTTGGGTGAAGACTTTATGCAAACTGCCGAAGATGAATTGGACTTTGCGGCTGTAGTGGATAAACAATTAAATGCCAATACTCCGGCTTTATTATGTTCCGTACCCGGTTTTGATGCTTCGGGCAGAGTTGATGATTTGGCTGCCGAATTGAATAAACAAATTTCGAGCATTGCTATCGGTTCTGCAGAAGGTTTTAATCAAGCTGAAAGTGCCATTAATATGGCCTGTAAGACCGGTAAATGGGTATTATTGAAAAATGTACATTTGGCGCCTCAATGGTTGGTACAGCTCGAAAAGAAATTACATTCCTTGCAACCACATTCGGCCTTCCGTCTTTTCTTAACTATGGAAATTAATCCTAAAGTACCAGTTAATCTTTTAAGGGCTGGTAGAATATTTGTCTTTGAACCACCACCAGGTATCAGAGCCAACTTATTAAGAACATTCAATACGGTGCCACCTAATAGAATGATGAAAACTCCTAGTGAAAGAGCTAGATTATATTTCTTACTTGCTTGGTTCCATGCTATAGTCCAAGAACGTTTAAGATATGTTCCTCTGGGTTGGGCTAAGAAATATGAATTCAATGAAAGTGATTTAAGAGTAGCTTGTGATACATTAGACACTTGGATTGATACTACAGCCATGGGTAGAACTAATTTACCACCAGAAAAAGTACCATGGGATGCTTTGGTTACTTTACTCTCCCAATCCATTTATGGTGGTAAAATTGATAATGATTTTGATCAGAGATTATTGCAGTCATTCTTAAAGAAACTTTTCACCGCTCGTTCTTTTGAGGCTGACTTTGCTTTAGTAGCTAATGTAGATGGTGCCAGTGGTACACAACGTCATATTACTATGCCTGATGGCACACGCCGTGATCATTTCCTTAAATGGATAGAAAATCTAACCGATAGACAAACTCCTTCTTGGTTGGGTTTACCCAATAATGCCGAAAGGGTATTACTTACTACCAGAGGTACAGATTTGGTTAGTAAACTATTGAAAATGCAACAATTAGAAGATGATGAAGAATTGGCCTATACCATAGAGGAAACTAATGCCGAAGCTGCAGCAGCCGAAGCAAGACGTCAAGAAGATGGTAGACCTTCTTGGATGAAGGTATTACATAATTCGGCTACGGCTTGGTTGGAATTGCTACCCAAAAATTTGGCTACTCTTAAGAGGACAGTGGAGAACATTAAAGATCCTTTATATCGTTACTTTGAACGTGAGGTTACCATGGGTGCCAAATTATTGCAAACCGTCATTTCTGATTTACAAGATGTCGTACTCATTTGTCAAGGTGAAAAGAAACAAACTAATCATCATCGTTCTATGCTGTCGGAATTGGTTAGAGGTATTATACCCAAAGGTTGGAAACGTTATACCGTACCCGCTGGCTGTACTGTCATACAATGGATAACCGATTTTTCGAATCGTGTTCAGCAATTGCAAAAAGTCTCTCAATTAGTATCACAGGCGGGTGCCAAGGAATTGCAAGGTTTCCCCGTATGGTTGGGTGGTCTTTTAAATCCTGAGGCTTATATAACAGCCACTAGACAATGTGTTGCTCAGGCTAATAGCTGGTCTTTGGAAGAACTTGCTTTGGAGGTTATCATTACCGAGACTGGTGTTAATACTGAATCAAAGGATAGTAGTTTTGGTGTTATAGGCTTGAAATTGCAAGGAGCTCAATGTAAAAATAATGAATTACTATTGGCTTCCACCATAATGATGGATTTACCAGTTACTGTGTTGAAATGGGTCAAGTAAGTATTGATGATATAGTTTTGTAGATAGAGAAAGATATACAAAATCACATAAAAATATTAATTAGAGTTTTTATAATCGACCTTTTTTAAAATTATTTATTTTATTTTTTATTTTATTAATTAATAATCATATAATTACAAATAATATACTATTACCCTAACCGAGCACTAGCTACTATGGCCTTCGGCGCGTTGTAGCGAAAACAAACCAGTGCCTCTGGTGGGAAGCGAACCCACGACCCCCGCACTGATAAGCCAGCACGCTACCAACTAGCCTATCGGGGCGAACAAAATTATTTATATTTTTAGAAATGCTTCTAATCGGCTTTTAAGATCATTAAAAATGTAAATAAAAAGACTATTTCATAATTTCATCCTACGTTTCGTTGGGATTTTCGAACTTCCTCAGGATTTCGTTTATTATCAAATATATAATCTTTCGTCAATTATTGTAAAAAATTTACGGAAGCTTATAGATTTGATAATAAATTAAATCCTGAGGAAGTTCGAACGAAGAGTATTGAAAAACACATCCATGATTTTACACGATATAGGTCGATACGATATAAAACACGAAATTGTTTACAAATAACTGAAGAAAAAATAAATATATAAAAAATTTAAAATGTTGTATTTTTTTGTTTAATTTTTACAAACATTTTTAAACAATTTCGTGTTTTATGTCATATATCGTGTAAAACCACCACACTTTTAAATGATTACAAAGAATTGACGAAAGATTATATATTTGATAATAAATGCAATCCTTGAGCAATTTGGAAAATCCCAACTAAACGTAGGAGGCAATAAATAGTCTTTTTTATTTGCATTTTCAATGATCTTAAAAGCCCATTAGAAGCATTTCTAAAAATATAAATCAGATAATAATAGGTTGTGTGAGTTTCTAAAAGCTTTAAAGTAGGAACAATTTATACATACACATTGGGTTAATGAAAGTACTAATATGGCGGCATAATTTGCATTAGATTATAGGTATTTAAAAGCACTTAATTATTAAAAGTTTTAAACATAGAATTAATTGATGATGTCAAATATGCAAAAATAGGTCTTCTTAAGGTACCAAAAGGGGGTTCAAATTGTTAATGTTCAAACTGGGACAAACAATTTCCAAAGTAAGAAAAACTTTTAAAAAAAAATCGTGCGTTTACCAAAAGGGCAAAAAAATTTGAAGTTTTAAAGCATCAAACTGGGAAAAAAGTACCAAAGGAGGAGAGACTTCTTAAATAATCGTGAGTTTTCAAAAGATGCTAAAGGCGAACAAATTATTGAGGTTCTTAAGTATTCAACTGGGGAAAAAGTACCAACGTGGCAGAAACTTCTTAGTATATCATAAGTTTTCATTAATTGTCGAAAAGTACCAACTTATGGATTTTCAAAATGTGTTAAATCGTAAAGTTTTAAAAAGTATTAAATTATGGTTTAAAAGAAAAAAAGTATATAATTACTGAATTTAAACTTAATCCTAGACTTTTTTGTTTGCCATACTATAACCTTCCAGGCCAAATGTATTGTTAGAACTAAAAAGTACATTTTCATAGTTTATTTTCAGGATATACTACGCGTAAATTGCGGATTTTTGAAAAGTACTAACTTGCTTGTTTCTAAAATCTATTGTTAGAACTAATAAGTACATATTCAAAAAGTACTAAATCGTGGAATTTCAAGAAATACTAAGTTTGTATTTTATTTTGAATATTAAATCGTAGTTTAAAAAAGGTTCAAAATTATATATTTTATTAAATTCAAAAAGTACTAAATCGTGGATTTCTAAAAGGTACTAAATTTAAAAGAATCCAAAATGTTAGGTTTTTAAAAAATACAAAATCATGATTTTTCAAAGTACTATGTTGAATGTTAAAAAAATACATAGACCTGCTAATTCATCTCAAATTAACAAAAGTTTATGGCTTAACCATAGTTATAAATGTCAAGTTTATATATAAATATCTGTGGTTAAAGTTAACCTTTGGTTATTTATAGAAAAATTATTCGCCCTCAATCATTTATTTTTGAGAGTAAATTTAAAATTGTGGGTTAAAAAAAAAAACACAAATTTGTAGATTACCTAAAAGTACAAAATCTTGAATTTAAAGGAGTACTAAAGCGCCGATTTAAAAAAGTACTAATTCGGGGATTTAAAAAAGTACTAAATCGGGAATTTAAAAGAGTACGAAATTGTGGATTTTAAATGGGAAGTTCTAAATTGTGAATTTTAAAGACTACTAAATCGTAGATTTAAAATAGTACTAAATCGTGGACTTAAAAGAGTACTAAATCGTGTTTTTAAAAGAGTACTAAAACGTGCATTTAAAATAGTACTGAATCGTGCATTTAAAAGAGTACTAAATCGTGCATTTAAAAGAGTAGTAAATCGTGAATTTAAGAGCGTTTAATCTTGGTTTTAAAAGAGTACTAAATAGTGGATTTAAAAGAGCACTATATCGTGGATTTAAAAGTACTAAATCGTGGATTTAAAAGAGTAATGGATCGTGGATTTGAAAGAGCATTTAATCGTGGATTTGAAAGAGCATTAAATTGTGGATTTAAAATGTACTAAATCGTGTACTTTAAAAAAGTACTAAATAGTCAATTTAAAAGAGCATTAAATTGTGGATTTAAAAGAGTTCTAAATCGTAGATTAAGAAGAGTACTAAATCGTGAATTTTTATAAAGAACTAAATCGTGCATTTAAAAGAATACTAAATCGTGAATTTTTATAAAGTACTCAATCGTGAATTTTTATAAAGTACTAAATCATGGATTTAAAAGAGTACTAAATTGTGAATTTTTATAAAGTACTACATCATGTATTTAAAAGAGTACTAAATCGTGGATTTTTATAAATTACTAAACCGTTGTGTCGATTTTTTTTTTTAATATATACTAAACCGTTGGATAGATTTTCAAAAAGTAGGTACTAAATCATGGATTTTTATAAAGTACTAAGCCGTTGTAGTTTTTTTTTTAAAGTAGGTACTAAAGCGTTGTGTAGATTTTTAAAAAGTACTTACTTAATCGTGAATTTTAAAAAAGTTTTGAATATATATAAAGAACTAAAATTTTAATAGAGTACTAAATCGTTGATTTAAAAGTTTACTAAATCTTCTATTTTTAAGTGTACTTAATAGAGAATTTGAAAAGTACTAAATTTAAAAAGTACTAAAAGTACTAAATCGTGGATTTAAAAGAGTAGTAAATCGTGAATTTAAAATACTAAATCATGAATTTAAAAAGTAATAAATCGTAATTTTAAAAATTTTAAAAAGTACTAAAACGTAATGTATATTTTTAAAAAGAAATAAATTGTTTGAATTTTAAAAAAGTACTAAAAAGTTGTGTAGATTTTTAAAAAGTAGGTACTAAATTGTAAATTTTTAAGTACTAAACCGTTTTTTATATTTTTAAAAAGAACTGAATCGTGAATATTAAGAATGTACTAAACCGTTCTGTATTTTTTTTTAAAGGAACTAGTACGTGGTGAAGATTTTTAAAAAGTTCTAAATCGTAGTGTAGATTTTTAAAAAGTTTAAAAGTAAATTGTTGGTACAAAATCATTTTTGGGGTTTTTTTTTTTAAAACAAATTTCGCTTTTTTAAAAGTACTATCCAATCATGAATTTCTCAAAATTACAAAAAGTGTTTAATCGATAATTGTAAGAGCTTTAAGTATGCTTAATCGGGGTAGTTGTAAAGAAGCTGCATCATTTGAGTTCTGAATAAAACAATTCTCGGTGTTTTAATAGGATCAGGAGGGTCAAGGATATAAAGAAACTAAATATTTTATGTTTTTTTTTATAAATCCTAAAATAATTTCCATCATTATTTATTTTTACATCTTTACAGATTATCAACCGAACATCGTGTCAGCAAATTAACCCTACCGGTATACTTGAATTCTACTCGTTCCGAACTGTTGTTCACTGTCGATTTGGCTGTAGCGGCTGGACAAGATCCCCATAGTTTCTATGAACGTGGTGTAGCTATACTAACATCAACTGCTTTGAATTAAACAACTTATTTAAAATTAAACAAAAAATATTCAAAATATTTAAAAAAATTATTCTAAACTTAAATAATAAAATACTCAAAATATTAAAAAAATTATTCCAATTTAAAACTAAAATATTTAAAATATCCTTTTCTTCAAATTTATAATTACTGAACTAATTGTATTTCCGATCTAATTCCTAAAATTAATGTTGAACGTTATAAATGCTTAAACTTCTTTAAAATTTATTCTTTCAATAAAACTATAAATTATTCTTAAAACCTCTAAAAAAATATGTTTTCTTGTTTAAAAATGTGGATACATTGTTGGTACATTGCAGTCCTTAAAATAAGGGAAGTTTGTTTTATTGTGTGTAAAAACGAAAATGATAATTTTTGTATCTTCCCCCCTTACATGCGCATTGCATTTTGTTTGTGTGTGAGTAAATAAGTGTGTATGTATTTGTGCATACAAAAAACGTTGTTATTATTATCCTTCGCAATATTGTATCCTTAACGGGTTCCATGGTGTAATGGTTAGCACTCTGGACTCTGAATCCAGCGATCCGAGTTCAAATCTCGGTGGGACCTAAGAATCATTTTTTGTTTTTTTTTTCGATCCTGGGGTTTTTAGTTATTTTGGAGTGTTTACTTTAAAAGACTCCAAATATTTTCAGTTAAATTTCCGTCAGGACTTTGTGTGTATCGTCAGATGACTCCATCTAATTTAATAGATGACTTCAATATCATTATAATGAAAATTCATGATAAAGATACCAAAAGAGATCAAATTGGTGACACCGTTAATTTGTGTATTTCTAAAGTTACTATGAAAGGGAACATTATGAAAATTTAATTTTTCACATATGTATTTGTTTTAGTTGTTTTTTTTTTTTTTTTTGAAATCAAATAGTTTTGTTAAAATTGTGAATAAAATTCTAACCGTTTACAAAAATCAGACTTAGTAAATTCTTTAAAACTTGTTTGTTATTCACTTTTTATGTTTACAAAAAAAAAATACACTTTATATTGCGTTTTATAGAAATGACACAATAAAATAAAGACAAACGTGTGCATTTAAGTCGAAACTTTTTTTAAATAGTGATAGCGAAAATTAAACTCGATGAAAGTTGACAGACAGTATTGACATATTCATGAAACAACACGAAAAAAGCGATAGGTCCACTTTAGGGAACAGGCTACAATTGGGAACATTCCCTTACTTTTAGAAGTCCACGATTTAGTACTTGTTAAAAATCAAGCATTTAATAAGTTTTAAAAGTCCATTACTTAGCACTTGTTAAAAATCAAGAATTTAGTACTTTTTAAAAGTCTACGATTTATGGCCGTAATTTCAAGCAATATATACCTACTGGTGCTTAGATACCTACCGTGTACACGAACACGGGTAGGTATCTAAGCACCGGTAGGTATCTATTGCTTAAAATTACGGGCATTAGTACTATTAGAAAATTAAGGATTAAGTACTTTTTAAAAATTCATGATTTAATACTATTTTAAGATTTTTTGAAAATTACGGATTTAGTACTATAAAAAATCTACGATTTTCTTAAAGAAAATATGTTTCAAAACTTTAAGTTTGTTGGTGGATTTCTAAAGGCACTAAAGAAAAAAAAATGTAGTAAACTTTTAGAGAAATTGTGGATTTCTAAATTCACTAAAATGGAAAAATTGTATTCAACTTTTTTCTGTTCCATAGAATGGGATTTTCAAAAAGTTCCCAATACAGGATTTGAAGAAGGTGCAAAGTCTTTCTTTTGCATAAGTACTTAATAGGAGTTTTAAAACAAAAGGAGTTAAAAACAAAAACACCAAAGCGAGGTGCGTTATTATGCATTCAAAAATTTTAAACTCGTGTCTTTATATTTGTAACAATTTTAACCATGAGCACTTTTTGTAACTTTTTTTTAATGTGAAAATGTAGTTCATATGCATTTTCTTTTCGAATCGAATTTCATAATAACACCAATAATTTTAAAAAATTGCTTAATCGCAATTTTTTTAATAGTACTAAATCTTTAATTTTCAAAAAATTATAAATCGGTGATTTTTTGAAAAGTACTAAATCCTTAATTTTAAGATAGTACTAAATCGTGGACATTTTAAAAGTACTAAATCCTTGGTTTTTAACAAGTACTTAATCGTGGAATTTTAAAAAGTACTAGAGTGTGGGCTTTTAATAAGTACTAAATCTCTGATTTGTAACAAGTACGAAATCTCTGATTTTAAGAAGTAGTAAATCTATGATTTTTAAGAAGTACTAAATCTCTGAATTTTAATAAGTACTAAATAGTGAACTTTTAAAAAGTACTAAATCCTTGATTTTCAAAATGTGCTAAATCGTTGATTTCAAGAAGTACAAAATAATTAATTTTAAAAAAAGTATTAAATGTTGGATTTTTAAAAAGTACAAAATTCTTGATTTAGTAAATTAGTACTAAATCGTGGATTTTTTAAAAGTATTAAATGGGGTATTTTAAAAAAGTACTAAATCGCGGATATTCCGAAGCACTAGATCATTTATTTTCAAAAAGTCTAAATCGCGGATTTTCTAAAGCACTAAATCAATTATTTTCGAAAAGTCTAAATAAATCTTCGACTTTTAAAAATAACTACTAAATCGAGGATTTTTTAAAAGTAATAAATCCTTGATTTTGTGGCTCTATATCTGATTTTTGGTATATGTATATACAAAAAAAAAAAATAACAAAGAAACTACACAGTGATGTGTCCTATAGTTTATTAACTCATTGCAGTGATGCAAAATGTGGCACAATAGTGCCATTTGTGGCACTTTGAATTCTTAATGGCCCTGTGGTACTTTCTTATTTACTTTGGCCCTTCCAGTTCAAAATTCAACTTACTGCGTTAAACCGTTCAGTTTAGCTTCTCAGTTCGAGATAATAATATTTTTATGGAATGTTGTGAATGACATTTATGCGATTTTTATAAAAAATTAGAATGGAGCAAAATTGATTATTAATAGGTTTTTTGTTAAAGTTCTGCCTATTATGGAGGCTCTAACTTTTCTAAAACTTCGGGTTCTGATGAGATCTTTAGCCAGATCGAAATACTAGTATCAACCTAGCTAATATGTTTGATTTGCTTTATTTTTGTAAATATACGGAGGTTGAAAGCTCGTTATAAATTAGAAATAAATTTTTTAATTTTATTACATCTTTGAAATAGTTCAGGAAATAATCAACGGTTTTGCAATTTTTATACAAGGTATTATTCGTCAAAGTGTCTAGTTTACTCGTTACGGTAAAAAATTCTAGACACTAGAATCGAGTTCTTTGGAGAATCTAGAAAACATTATTATTGAATCAAAATGCATATCAAAACCTTTCCAAAGATGTATTCAAAATGAGAACGGGGATTTGTTTTTTTTTTATAAAAATCGTATTAAAAATAGCATACAAATATTTTTATCTCGAACCGATAAACCGGTTTTAAAATTTTTTTATATATGACCAAATTTTTCACAAGAAAACTAATTTTTAATTCACAAACAATTTAAAATTTTTTCGAAAAAGATAATGGGTTTTGACCATTTTTTTAAATAGCCATATGGCAACTCTGAGTATATAATTTTTATAAGTTTAGTAGTATGTTAATAAAAACCTAAATTATAGAATATTTTTGACTATGTGTATTTGAAAAGTTCATGACCGATCGAACGGGTCAGATTTTCAAAAATGATATACAATCGATGAACTAATTTCTGGCAGCGAAACATATATCAATATTTTTTCATGATCATAACAATAAAAAATATAAAAGAAAACTTTTTTTTATTTTGTCGATTATACGGGTTGCACGGAACCGGACCCAGCACGGATAATCTTTGTATGTACGTTAATAAAAAAAAACAAGCCAATACATGCATGTTAGGGCGGGTCGATTTAATAATCGCCCAAAGCTCAGTGAAAATCGTATTCTAGGGATCAAAATAAGAAACTTTGCGGAATTAACCATACCTCTAAAACGAATTCTACTACCCCGAAACTGTTGACTTTTGTCCCGTAGGGTCAAGTTTTGAAAAATCCCACTTTGACCCATGTAGAGTGCCCCAATCGAGTCCAAATGTATGACCGACCCCCACTAACTTTGAAGGGCCGATCCACCCATGCTCGTGGCACACCCCCCTGGAACTCCCCTGGGGGGTTCCCCATACAAACATTTCAAAAAATCTCCATTTTTGGCACTTTATTTTATTATTTTTTATTTATTTTATTTATTTTTAATATTTTATTTATTTTTTCTCTTTAGAAATTTATTTAGTCAGAACATATGTAAATGAAAAAAATAATTTAACTTAGTAATAGAAAAGAAATAAAAAAAATTACTGTTTGAAGTCTTTTTTGCTTTCAAGTCTGGGCAATTTCGCACGGCTCTCTTATGTCGTCGCCATAACAGCCTCTACATTTTCCGGTATAACTCGTTTGGAAACGCTAGCTAGCAATTGAACGTGTCGTTCTGTTGCAGGTCGTAAAATAGGTTGTGTGGGTTTTTTAAGCCACCACAAGACACAGCTGCATGTCGTAAACTTACTTAAGCAAAATCGGTTACAGGTAGAATTGAGCATAAAATTATCATAAAGGATTTTCCAGAAGTAATAAAAGGCGCACTTGCTTAACAGAAAGCATAAAATTATCATAAAGGATTTTCCAGAAGTAATAAAAGGCGCACTTGCTTAACAGTATTTGTGGTCAGATTAACGTTTAATTTACATGTAAGTATTTTATGGGCAGTTTTGACAACAAAATCGGTTACAGGTAGAATTGAGCATAAAATTATCATAAAGGATTTTCCAGAAGTAATAAAAGGCGCACTTGCTTAACAGATTTTGTGGTCAGATTAACTTTTAATTTACATGTAAGTATTTAATGGGCAGTTTTAACAACAAAATCGGTTACAGGTAGAATTAAAATTACCATTTCATTTTTATTACCTCGTAGACCATATATAACGCAACAGTTTTTGTGAATGCATTAAGTCGTTGTGAAGAACTCAAAGTGTGAAGTTCTAATTTCAGATAAAAAAATATTTAAAAAAAAAAATCATTCCAAATCAAAAAGTTTACAATGAATCCACCATCCTTTACACCGCAAGATGAAGCAATAACAACATCAACAACTATCGAAAACCCAATGAGTCATATACCCAGGCATGATGTTACTGTTTTTGGT
>JAEKOY010000489.1:0-25000 GCA_021234595.1 Delia radicum
ATGGCAACCCTATCTGTAACAGAACCAAACAATCCACAGGTAACAGCAGCTGGTGGACTTCCGGGTAATACGCCAGTCAACACTAACCCGTTTAGTCCAAATTCAGCACAAATGAATCCGCATTATGGTGAGGGTTTCAGAAATGAGGCAGGCAACCAAGGCGAGGAGGTGGATGTATCGTTTGGCTTGCAAAGTACCATTGAGTCACCACCATTTAGCAGTTTGACGGCCCAAGGAATACGCCTAGAGCATAGACGTAACCCACCGGTTGCGCCACAGATTGCTAGACCACCTGCGCGAAGATCTGCGCCAGCTACTGCTTCACAGGTTATTCCGCCAATAGTTCAACACCAAGATTTCGTCGACGCTTCTTTGGATTACAACAAGTGGAGATTATGCGCACTTTTGAGGAACGATTGCGCATTTTAGTACCCCAACTAGTTGCTAACAGTCTAAGGTCGCTCTCTGATGCTTCAGAAGCGAACAACCCGCCAGCCCCCCGCTGACGGCGATGGCGCCAGAAGACAGCAGCAGCATTCATCAGATTTCCAACCAGCAGCTCTAGCGTCACAGCCACGGGCATTACCACGAACACCGGTCCCAAGGGTTACGGCTCAGAATTATCGGGAACCTTGGGTAGATCATCAGACGCCTCATCAGCAAACATATGGCGCAGATGAGCGGTACCAGCCACACACAGGGGACAGTCAAGGTTACCCGTCTCCAGCGCCAAGACGATTTTATCCACCTGCTCAAAACCACAGGCCACGGGTGGAACATCCGGTTTGATGGTAGTGGTAAGTCAATGCCAGCAGCTGATTTTGGCGAGTTTTGACAATTTACTCGAAGGCGAGGCACTGAGTTGGTACTGGTCGCAACGGCAGCACGAGCAAATCTCAAGGTGGGTTGATCTGCGTGGCATGATTATTTAGCGTTTAAGACGATTTGAGAGCGACTTTGAAGTCACCCGGCAAATTATGGACAGACGCCAGCTACCTAACGAGTCCTTTGAAGAGTTTTGCAATGCGGTGCTGAAACTGTATCATCAGCAGACCAATAAAATCAGCGAAAATGATGAAACCAAATCTCCGTCCAGCCATGGCTCAATTGGTGTCCCGATTCGAATGTTTGGCTTAAGTCGTTTTCGAATCGAGTGCAGAAAGGCAGAAACATTGCTGCAAAATCAACGCCAAGCTTACGGTCAGCGGCAATATCCGCCTAGAGTAAACGAGCTGACGTATGATCAAACTTCACAACCTGAATTAGAAATTGAAGCAATTAATGCGCCAAATACTTCAAAATATATTTGCTGGAACTGCAAGCGAAAAGGTCACAGCTTTATGGAGTGTCCTGCTCCAAGTCGTCGGCTGTTTTGTTACCGTTGCGGCTTGGATAATACTACAAGCCCAGAATGTCAGCGGTGTGCGGAAAACAAGAAATCAGGCACGCTGAGAGCTGGGGAGGCGCGTCCGAAACCAGAAAACCAGTGAAGTATCAGGTTGGTTGTAGTAAGTTGCTGGAGGATGAAAAAGAGGAGAAAGTTGTTAAAATTCTTTTGAATAGTAAAGTTAGGAAAAGCGATAAGGCAGGGAAGTCTAAAGTTAGGGAAATTAAACCTTTGCATATTAGAGTAAGAGAGTATGAAGAGGATACAGACAGGATTTTTGGTAAGACACGCATTGAGAAGGCTAGGGAAAGGTACAAAAAGCGGAAAGAACTTAGGCGTGAGATCGCGAATATTGTCTTGTACTAGGGTCTTCTAGATAGCGGTGCTACCGTGTCGGTTCTCGGAGAGGGATGTGAGGACGTAGTCAGTAAAGCCGGAGTGGCTGTTTACCGGTTTTATTCGACGGTCAGTACGGCAGACGGTAGGCCTCATAAAATTCAGGGTCGGTTTAAAGCCAAAATCAAATTTAACCGCATGGAACATGAGATCACATTTTATATGGTTCCAAGCCTGAAGAGGAAGTTGTTTCTGGGCGTAGATTTCATGAAATTATTCCGACTTATCGTTAACGTGGATAGCTTGACTACAAATGATATGCTTTGGAGTGAGGGCATCGCCTTTGTGAAGAAGAAAGAATACAGTTAGAGTTAGTCATAGCTAAATATCCTTCTTTTGTGGAAAAAGGGCTTGGGAAGACGTTTTTGGAGACACACACAATCGATACGCGCGACGCAGAGCCCGTAAAACAGCGCCATTACCAGGTTTCGCCGGCAGTTCAAAAACTCATGTATGCGGAATTAGATAGGATGCTTGGTATGGGTGTGATTGAGCCTAGTCAAAGCCCCTGGAATAATTCAGTGACGTTGGTGCGTAAAGGAACAAAAAAACAGGCTTTGTTTGGACGCACGAAAGCTCAATTCACTCACAGTCAAGGATGACTATCCTCTGCCTCATCTTGAGGGTTTTCTCACCCGATTGCATTCTGGCAGATACCGTTAGATATAAAGAGCCGGGAAAAAACTGCTTTTACGGTGCCAGGGCGGCCACTTTATCATTTCACGGTTATGCCTTTTGGTCTGTGTAATGCAGCCCAAAGGTTGTGCCGTTTAATGGACAAAGTGATTCCCTCCGAGCTGCGGGATCGAGTGTTTGTTTACCTGGATGATCTGCTCATAGTTACCCCTGACTTCCACACGCACATACTTCAGTGGTGGCCGAACTGCTTTCTAATGCCGGTTTAACGATAAATGTCGACAAGTCAAAATTTTGCTTCAAGGAGCTTCGGTATCTTGGATATATAGAAGGAGAAGACAAATTAAAGCCGGATCCAGAAAAAATATTGGAATTTTCTTATCCGAAAACGCCCAGACAAGTACGTGGTTTTATGGGGACTACCGGCTGGTATCGTCGGTTTATAAAAGATTACGCGACAATTGCTACGCCTATATTTGACACCCTGAAAAAAGGCAAAACAGAAGCGAAAGAAGCGTTCGATAAATTGAAAAAGGCACTTACCTGTAGTCCCGTGTTACGTCATCCGGATTTTGCGAAACCGTTTTACGTCCAATGCGACGCGTCAGATGTTGGCATCGGTGCAGTGTTATTCCAAAAGGACGAGGTTGAATCAGAACACCCAATTGCTTTCATTTCGCATAAATTGACATCGGCACAGCGAAACTATTCGGTGACGGAGCGCGAGTGTCTGGCAGTCGTAATGGTCATCAAGAAATTTAGGCCGTATGTGGAGCTCATGCCATTTACGGTGATTACAGATCACTCGAGTTTGAAATGGCTCATGTCAAACAAAGAGCTCAGCGGTCGTTTAGCTCGGTGGAGTTTACTTCTTCAGTCCTATTCGTTTGATATTAAACATCGCCAAGGGAGCAAAAACGTAGTGCCAGACACTTTATCGCGGTACGATATTGAAGAAATCGTAGCGGTCATAAACGATTTTATAGATCTACAGTCTCCGGAGTTTAAGTCCGAAGTCTATCGTGAGTTAATCGCTAATATAAAAGATAATGAAAATCAAGTACCAGATCTTAAAGTTGAAGATAATTTTGTTTACAAACGTACCTGCCATTTCAATGGAGACGAAATCACAGAAGATTTCGCGTGGAAATTATGGGTTCCGGCCACGTTGACGAAGGAACTTATTGCCAAAGCTCATCAACCACCAACCGCAAGCCACGGTGGTTTTCATAAGACTCTCAAGCGTTTAAGAGAATATTTCTTCTGGCCACATAAGACTATCCAGGTTAGGGAGTTTGTCCGAAACTGTGAGATCTGCAAAGAAAGTAAGCCAACTAACAAAATTTTAAGGCCACCAATGGGGGAGGAAGCATTTCGTATTGTCCGACCATTCCAAAAATTGTATATAGACTTTTTAGGACCATATGTCCGTTCAAAGTCGGGGAATTGTTATATATTCATAGTATTAGATCACTTTTCTAAATTTGTTTTGCTGCAAGCAATGTCAAAAGCTAATAATAAAAACGTAATTCGCTTTCTAGTTTCAGAAGTTTTCTATAAATTTGGGGTGCCAGAAATAATAATGTCCGATAATGGGAGTCAGTTTGTGAGCAAGGAGTTCGACGAGATGGCAAAATCGTTTGGCGTGCACCACATGAGAACTGCAATATGCTCACCTCAGGCAAACGCGTCGGAGATAGTCAATCAGTCGATTTTAGCAGCTATTAGGTCATACCTAAAAGAAGACCAGCGTGATTGGGACAAGCATCTCATCTCTCATGTGTGTGATTTGAGGTAATAGCGACGGAAGAATAATTTTAAGGAAGGCAGGGTGAATACCATCAATACCTGTAGCTTTTGATTTAATGGATAGGCAGCTTTTGAGAACATCTAGGTGACTAACGTACTCAAAATTGAAAGGGTTCTGTGGAAGATTGGCAGCTTCAAAATGAATATAATGTGTATGATCAGCTTGAAGCATGGGTATATTAACAAAATTCGCATTTAATTCATACGGATCTGATATAATATTATCCTGTTTGGTTTTATTATTAACAATTCCAACTTCCCTAATAGTTTTCCAAGTATTCTTTGTGTTAATGGAATTGGAAAATTTTTCAGAATAGTATTTTGATTTAGCATCCCTAATGGTTTTGGTTACGATTTTTCTGGCATTGCGATAATTATTATGTAGATCATTAGTTTTGAAGAGCTTCCATCGAGAGTAAGCGTTGTCACGATTTACTATAAGGCGCTTAATTTCAGCTGTAAACCACGGTTTCTGACGGTTACTTATCTTCTTCGTTTGAATTGGTACTATTGCGTTATACAAGTTTGTTATGTTCTGTTCCAAGAAGGCTAGCTGATCATTTACCGAAAGAATGTAATAAATATAACCCCAGTCTATTTTTATATACTTTTGTTCTGGAAGGAAATAGTTAACCCGTTTAAAATTACGAAATTGAATAGTATTAGTGGTATTATGTAGAGCAATGTCAAAAATCATGAATATTAGATCGTGCTTGGAAAACACGATGCAGACAACTGATCATAAACCCAGATTGTTTATCGGTTAGCGAATTATTGTCATTAATATAATTAGTTATCTGATTGTGTAAAAGTTTTTCAAATGCCTTTGAAAGAAAAGGTAATATAGCTATAGGCCGATAGGGGTATGGTCTTGTGTTCGATAAGATGTCAAAAAACTAATAAAGATGCTGCCCAAAAGACCACTTACTGACATCGATTTGAATAAGAATATGGATACAATTCCCCACTTTAGAGGTGTATTTATGAGAGACTCCCCAATCGTCCTAGACAAAAAGAATGTGGAATTATAAATTTCGATTCATGAATTTCGTCCTGGAACATTGGGTAGCGTACTATAAAAATAAACATTACATATAAAAAAAAACATTACACGATAGTTTTGGAAATTTGCAGCCACCACTTGAAGTAATAAAATACTTGGGGGCAATATAGAATATAATTATAATCAACAACAAAAATATAATTTATATAATTGTGGTCACTTATGCATAAAATTTTTATATGAAATTTACAATAAATAAGAAAGAAACAACTTTATTTTTTTTAATTTTGGTATAAAACTTTGGTTTTATTTAAGATTGCTTTTTTATTTTGAACAATTTAATTCCAAATCGGATATTCACCATTTTGAGGAATAATATGTTAATTTATATGAAATAACTCCAACTCTAATCGGAAGGGTTTGCCGTCTACCCCAAGTTCTTTTTTGATAAAGTAATTACCCGATGATAAATCCAGTAGTTCTTCTTCAGTGATGCCATTTTATTTGCCTTTCCATCTCCATACTACTCTCTTGCATTTCCATCAACCCTTTTACACTATTTGCATACAAAAAAACACAATTAAGACATTTTGCATTCCCATCAAAAAAAAAGCAATTAAGACAAAATGCCTTCCCATCTCCATACTACTCTCTTGCATTCCCATCAACCCTTTTACACTATGGGCATGAAAAAAAAACAATTAAGACATTTTGCTGAAAAATCGCCAACAATTTTATTTCACTACAAGGATCTTATCTCACCTTATCTCTCAAGATTATTCAATGGCATCATAGATACTTCAATATATCTTGACAAATTAAAACTCGCTAAAACTGTTCTCATACCCAAGGAATGTAATGCCTTGGAAAAATTCAGACCAATTGCTTTATTGCCAATATGTAGTTGATAACATTTTTGAAAAAATTCTTCTTAAACAGTTAACTGTTTATGAAAATAATAACTTATTATATACTTACCAGTATGGGTTTCAGAAGGGAAGTGGAACAGAAGAAGCTGTTGTGAATGTGATGAACATTATTTGTCAATGATTGCACAGTGGTTCTAGTGGAGTAGGTGGCATTTTTTACAATTTTTCCAAAGCATTTGATTTAGTGGATGGTAATGAAACATAATATTGTTGAGTACAGGAATACCTCAAGGAATTGTGTTGGGTCAACTCCTGCACTGAACCAAAAGTCGTAAGTGAAATCAACATAAAATTTTTGTTAGCTTCTGACAAATTTTATTGTTAAAACAACAATTATTTTATTCAGATTGATGTTAATTTTTGTAAAACAAACAAATTTTATCGCTTTACGAAGCAATTGTCGTTTTAACAAATTTTTGTTATTCAAATAACAAAATTCCATTTGTTAATTAAACAAAAAATTATAAAAAAGGCAAAAAATTTGGCATGCTTTTAGTTTTGCGGTGTTATTGCAAGTGTTAGTGTGTGAGAACCATTTGTAAAAGTTGGAAAAATTAATAAATTAATGTGACATGGTTTTTACAAAAGAATTGTGAATTATTAAACTCAGTGAAATATAGTGGATAGTTAAGTGTGTCTTTATTAATTATATTTAACAAAATTATGTAATTTCATACTGTTTTATGTAAATTGTAAACTTTTCTTACTGTCATTACTTTATTTGTTTAAATAAGTGATCATCTGCAATAGTGAAGAAAAATATTTAAATTAATATAAATTATTTAATTTAAATATTAAATAAACTAATGTGTTTTGTAAATGTAATGTTTCATGTGTCTTAAAAATTGGGTTTGGGTACGAACTACGTTATAATTTTTAATTTTATTATTTTTAAATTTTACCAAATTCTTATTTTTTTAATATGCTAACAAAGACGTATATTATTAAAAAAATTAATTTATAAAATATAAAAGATAAAGAAATATAAAATAAAGAATTTATAAATCGACAAAATACGAACAGATTAAATAAAGCGTAACAATTGAATAAAGCGCATTGTTAAAACAACAAAAAAATTATTCAATTTGATTAAATAAATTTGTTGAAATAACTTATTTCTGTTAATACATTTGAAGATATTTCGTCAAAATAACAATCAACAAATAGTTAAACGTCAAAAAATACATTTACTAAATAATTTGTTAAAATGAGGGACATGTTTTGTTGGTTGTATAGTGATCACACATTCATCAATTTAACATGGGATTTAGTTAATTTCACCGCTGTTTTTGGTTCAGTGTGTTTAATGACATACACATTTTTTTTTGTGTGGAAAACGTTATAAATATGCATATGCCTCTTTTATCCCTAATAAAATGAAGCAGATTTAAAGCCATATATGGAGCATGATGCAGCAATGATCATTGAGTACGTTAGAATAAATATGCTGATAAAACTAAGCTATTAAGGTTTCGGCCAATAGAATGTTTAGTATTTATATTGATGGAAAGGAAGTTTTTTAAAGCAACTAAATATCTTGGAATATGCTTGCAGAGTAATTTATCATGCGATATTCATATTCAAAACCTTAAAACAAAAATAGTGTCTGTACCTGGGTTAATTTATAAATTTAAAAATAAACTAGATAAACGAACAAAATTTATTATTTACCAATAGCCATCTAACTTATTTGCCGATTATATACACTTACAAAAAGAGCAATGAATTAAAATCCTTACAAAGAGGTCAAAACAAAGCATTGAAGGCTGTTTTTAATATTCCTATTACATTTCCCACGATCTCGTTGTGTAGAGATATTTCAATAAAAGTTTTACCTCTATATGGAATGTACAAAATGCAGTTGCTTCTATATGTTTTTAAATCACTCGACAATATTGGTTACCATGCGATTTTATTGCAAAGAAATCAAACAGCGTTTAACATAAGGTATAACATGAACCTCAGAACAACGAGGTGTCGCTTTGAGACTACAAAACAACGAGTGGAACATATGGGTAGTTTTGAATTTAATAATCTTCCTTTGAATATAAAAACCATTGGAAGGCTTTCTGTTTTTAAGAATAAAATAAAAGAACTTTTACTAGAAAACTTGGAACTACTTCTATTGTAATTTTATCTGGCCTCATAATTAAATGTATATATGTATTTGTTATTAGAAAATCAAAATTTATATAAAAAATTTAAATCAATTTTATATATTAAATATTTTTTTGTTTATAATTTTTTGCCTCGCTTTTTTATAATTCTTATATTATTATATATTATTTTAAAATTCTTTTTTTCTAAAATAAACAATAATAAAAAAAAAATTTCAAAACAAAAATTTTAAAATTTACACGTCATTACCCACTTAAATTGTGTTTAAAAAGAAAAAAACCCTACAAAAAGGATTTCCCCTACAAGCTTTTTTTGCGTAATTTTTTCAAGTTTGTGCTATGTTAAATTCACATAAAAACATGCTATGTAAAATTTACATTCACAAGTAAAAAAGTTTATATATGTATATTCAGATGTATAAATTTATATTCAATGTATAAATTTATATAGTCATATATATTTATATGTTAAAGCATAAATATTTGTATCTAATTGTATATAGCTTTGAGTTGTTTCAAAAATTTCTATATTATTTTACATTGTCTTAAACTATGTACATTCATATTGAACCCCAAAATACGGATTTTTGTTTTTTTATAGTTTTCGACTGTCAAATTTCATACAAATTTCAAATCGAAAACTTGAAAAAAAAGAAAAAACGTATTTTGTGGTTCAATATGAACGGAGCATTGGATGCAATTATACTTAATGCACCAAATTATATATTACTAAACATAGATTAGTGAGTTAAATAAACCTTCGTATATAATTCAACATATATGTACATATATTTATATAAAACTTCATGTGAACCAACATTAAAAATATTTATTTTATATTTTTTTTAAATGCCTATATTGATCCATACAAAATTATATAGAAATATATGTGGTCCAATGCGTTGGATATTTTTTTTATTAAATTCAAATTTGATTATATATGGTCCACTACAAAGCCAGACTTAATTTTATGTGGTCCCAACAATAACATAATAATATAACATAATGTAACAATATTTTTTGAGTGATTTTAGATATAATTCTATAACTGCGGAGTTGAGATTTATGAGTTCATTAACTTAACAAATTTAGATTTTTTACGGACGCACACTTGCTTAAAAGTATTAACTATGTACTTTTAGTAAAATTAATAATAAAGTCGAGCTTTTCTCGCAACATGTCTATTTTTATCCCCGTTAGTTATGTCAAATTGTAAAAAGCTAAGAAATTTAGAATGAGAAGTTTAACATATTCTAAGAGTTCATACAGACAAAAAAATATATTTATACATCTGATAAAATCAAAATTTGTTGCAAAACAACCCTATTTATAGTTAAATTGTTCAAATAGAGCCTTGATTTTTTGGTTCCAGGGTTTCACGTTCGTAAAAAAAACTGTAAAAATAATACGCTAAATAACTAACAAATCATAATTAAATATACAAGTTTAAAAATAGGTATAATCCTTTTTAAAATTTTATGAAATTAAATATGATTTTATATAATTGTTGAGAAAAACTAGCAACTGTTTGTATCAACTTTTATCTACAAATATAAAATTATATCTAATTTGATGCAATTATGTATAAAACACAAAAATTTGTATATATACAAAAATATATGGACAAATTTCGGATGAAATTGTTTATAATATACATCATATTGTACAAAATTGTATTTAATTGCATCGAACTAGTTTATATGTTCTCATTTTTCGGATCAAATTTGATATCGTTGCATATCTAATTATATATAAAATTTTTACTTGGATTGATAAAATTTGAAAAATAAAATAAGCTACAAGTACATTTTTCTAATAAAAAAGATAAATTACAAAAATCACTTAGAATTTAATTTTACCCACACAAATCAATGGGGCAACATTTATTAATATCTTACATAAAACCATTATGGAGGTGTAGTTTACTAAGCTTTTTATTTATGATTCAATTTAATTAAATTATATTAAAACCGAACTATATATACCTAAAGTAAAAAGGCTTTGATATAAGTATATATTTCTTGATACAGTTATTTATAATGACATATTGCAAAATATATATTCATATAAAAACAATAAAATTATATTTATAGTAATTAAATGTGCTAAAATCCCAAAACTTATTTAACAAATTGTGAAAAGCAATCTGATGTAGGCGTGTCCCTATCCGGATTTCATTCCTGCCTAAGGAAATCTTCAGGGGACTTTGTTATTAGAATTTCTAGAGATATTTGTTATGTTAAATCACAAACTCAATGAGAATTTCTTGTCCTCGTCTAGGAGCGAGATTCAAAATTTAAAATATCAAAGAAAAACCAAAACAACAACAAAAAATTGTCACAATTGGCTTTGTCATCTTCCAAATACTACTCTGTTTTTTTGACAGATCTAGCAATGTAGTGACGTTTATTCAAGTAAATCAACAATAGAAAATCATATGTTTTCTATTAGTGTCAGTTACATTTAAATTTGCACAAGCACCTGCATATTTGTTATTTAAATTTATTTTCATCGGGATAAACATTAATTGCATTTATAGTAATTAAATGTGCTAAAATCCCAAAACTTATTTAACAAATTGTGAAAAGCAATCTGATGTAGGCGTGTCCCTATCCGGATTTCATTCCTGCCTAAGGAAATCTTCAGGGGACTTTGTTATTAGAATTTCTAGAGATATTTGTTATGTTAAATCACAAACTCAATGAGAATTTCTTGTCCTCGTCTAGGAGCGAGATTCAAAATTTAAAATATCAAAGAAAAACCAAAACAACAACAAAAAATTGTCACAATTGGCTTTGTCATCTTCCAAATACTACTCTGTTTTTTTGACAGATCTAGCAATGTAGTGACGTTTATTCAAGTAAATCAACAATAGAAAATCATATGTTTTCTATTAGGGTCAGTTACATTTAAATTTGCACAAGCACCTGCATATTTGTTATTTAAATTTATTTTCATCGGGATAAACATTAATTGCATTTATAGTAATTAAATGTGCTAAAATCCCAAAACTTATTTAACAAATTGTGAAAAGCAATCTGATGTAGGCGTGTCCCTATCCGGATTTCATTCCTGCCTAAGGAAATCTTCAGGGGACTTTGTTATTAGAATTTCTAGAGATATTTGTTATGTTAAATCACAAACTCAATGAGAATTTCTTGTCCTCGTCTAGGAGCGAGATTCAAAATTTAAAATATCAAAGAAAAACCAAAACAACAACAAAAAATTGTCACAATTGGCTTTGTCATCTTCCAAATACTACTCTGTTTTTTTGACAGATCTAGCAATGTAGTGACGTTTATTCAAGTAAATCAACAATAGAAAATCATATGTTTTCTATTAGTGTCAGTTACATTTAAATTTGCACAAGCACCTGCATATTTGTTATTTAAATTTATTTTCATCGGGATAAACATTAATTGCATTTATAGTAATTAAATGTGCTAAAATCCCAAAACTTATTTAACAAATTGTGAAAAGCAATCTGATGTAGGCGTGTCCCTATCCGGATTTCATTCCTGCCTAAGGAAATCTTCAGGGGACTTTGTTATTAGAATTTCTAGAGATATTTGTTATGTTAAATCACAAACTCAATGAGAATTTCTTGTCCTCGTCTAGGAGCGAGATTCAAAATTTAAAATATCAAAGAAAAACCAAAACAACAACAAAAAATTGTCACAATTGGCTTTGTCATCTTCCAAATACTACTCTGTTTTTTTGACAGATCTAGCAATGTAGTGACGTTTATTCAAGTAAATCAACAATAGAAAATCATATGTTTTCTATTAGTGTCAGTTACATTTAAATTTGCACAAGCACCTGCAGACGAGGACAAGAAATTCTCATTGAGTTTGTGATTTAACATAACAAATATCTCTAGAAATTCTAATAACAAAGTCCCCTGAAGATTTCCTTAGGCAGGAATGAAATCCGGATAGGGACACGCCTACATCAGATTGCTTTTCACAATTTGTTAAATAAGTTTTGGGATTTTAGCACATTTAATTACTATAAATGCAATTAATGTTTATCCCGATGAAAATAAATTTAAATAACAAATATGCAGGTGCTTGTGCAAATTTAAATGTAACTGACACTAATAGAAAACATATGATTTTCTATTGTTGATTTACTTGAATAAACGTCACTACATTGCTAGATCTGTCAAAAAAACAGAGTAGTATTTGGAAGATGACAAAGCCAATTGTGACAATTTTTTGTTGTTGTTTTGGTTTTTCTTTGATATTTTAAATTTTGAATCTCGCTCCTAGACGAGGACAAGAAATTCTCATTGAGTTTGTGATTTAACATAACAAATATCTCTAGAAATTCTAATAACAAAGTCCCCTGAAGATTTCCTTAGGCAGGAATGAAATCCGGATAGGGACACGCCTACATCAGATTGCTTTTCACAATTTGTTAAATAAGTTTTGGGATTTTAGCACATTTAATTACTATAAATGCAATTAATGTTTATCCCGATGAAAATAAATTTAAATAACAAATATGCAGGTGCTTGTGCAAATTTAAATGTAACTGACACTAATAGAAAACATATGATTTTCTATTGTTGATTTACTTGAATAAACGTCACTACATTGCTAGATCTGTCAAAAAAACAGAGTAGTATTTGGAAGATGACAAAGCCAATTGTGACAATTTTTTGTTGTTGTTTTGGTTTTTCTTTGATATTTTAAATTTTGAATCTCGCTCCTAGACGAGGACAAGAAATTCTCATTGAGTTTGTGATTTAACATAACAAATATCTCTAGAAATTCTAATAACAAAGTCCCCTGAAGATTTCCTTAGGCAGGAATGAAATCCGGATAGGGACACGCCTACATCAGATTGCTTTTCACAATTTGTTAAATAAGTTTTGGGATTTTAGCACATTTAATTACTATAAATGCAATTAATGTTTATCCCGATGAAAATAAATTTAAATAACAAATATGCAGGTGCTTGTGCAAATTTAAATGTAACTGACACTAATAGAAAACATATGATTTTCTATTGTTGATTTACTTGAATAAACGTCACTACATTGCTAGATCTGTCAAAAAAACAGAGTAGTATTTGGAAGATGACAAAGCCAATTGTGACAATTTTTTGTTGTTGTTTTGGTTTTTCTTTGATATTTTAAATTTTGAATCTCGCTCCTAGACGAGGACAAGAAATTCTCATTGAGTTTGTGATTTAACATAACAAATATCTCTAGAAATTCTAATAACAAAGTCCCCTGAAGATTTCCTTAGGCAGGAATGAAATCCGGATAGGGACACGCCTACATCAGATTGCTTTTCACAATTTGTTAAATAAGTTTTGGGATTTTAGCACATTTAATTACTATAAATGCAATTAATGTTTATCCCGATGAAAATAAATTTAAATAATAAAATTATATTTCAAATATATAATTATACTACATGTAGTGCAATATGTAAAAATATATAATTACATATTGATATATATATGATTACATATGTCACATGTAATTGCATGTATTTGTATTCAATTGTATCTAGTAGTTGCTCTCTTAAACAAAATTTTGCGAAACAACAACAACAATTTACACCATTTTGAAAATAGAAATGCTTTATGGTAAAATTGGGTTCCCGCTTTGACGTACGTGGAACAAAGCTAACATGCTTTGTATGTTTTTTAAATGTTAAATGTTTTCTTTTTGTTGTGAGTATTGGAGTTTGATTAAAGATTTTATTATTATTATTGATTAAATTTTTTAACGTTTAAGGAATATTCAAATATACTTTTTTACAGTTGCTTTGACGTTGGAGCCTCTCTACAATACTTAAATAATCCCATTGGCTCGAGTGTTTTTGGCAGGCGTATCACGACTTTTTTGACGAGAATTGGCGCAGGTTGCTGTGACATCATTTTCATCCATAGTAGCTGCATTTGAAGTTGCTGTCAAGATAGTAGCGGGATGGGAAGTCAAATTTTGAGATGTGGCTTCATTGTTGGAATTTTGAAGTTTGTGTGCTGCTTGTAGATTTTGTTGATGTTGTAGATATACTGGCTGATTTGCCGGAAATTTAGGAGCTAAATAATGTTCCTGTTGTTGCTGCTGTTGTTCAGCAGGAGTCAATATGAATTGTTGCTGGCGATAGTAAAACGTGGGTAAGCGTGAAAGTTGCTGGTGATAATGTTGTTGCTGCTGGTGTTGTTGTTGCTTTTGATTTTGCTCATAGCTAATAGGTCGTTGCATACACAGTCTCGCCATATGCCAAAACTCATTGCCATTGTTGTTAGTGCTATTATTGCTAATAATATTCGTGTTGTTATTATTGCAACTATTGGCATTGTTGTTATTGTAATTGCTTTTACAACTGTTGTTATTATTGTAATATGTTAGTTCATATTTTTGCGTCAAGGCCTCAAAGAATTGAGATCCCTTAGCGCTCGTTTCTACCGACTTCTTTTTACATTTTGTAATTCTGTCTGCCGTATTACTTTCTTCTCGTCTTTCTGAATCTGCATTATTTTTACTTTCATTAAACATTGTTGTATCAACATCTTCTGATGGTTTCCATGGCAATTTTTCATTTTCGCCATGATATTTTGTAGAAGATCTCTTACGGCTAGTTTTATGAGTCTGCAAATAACAATTGTGGGGAAAATGAGTAAATTTTTATTTCTTTCAGATGTTACAGAAAAATTACTAATATCAGCAAAAAAATTTGTAAATTCAGCAAACATTTTGCTAAAATTTATCAAATTCTTTGCTGATATTAGTAAATATTTCTGCAATGATGTAGTAGAGACGAGGAAAATTAAACAAAAATGTACAACTCTTGTACGATATATAAAAAAATCAACCATATAAGATTTTTGTATCTGTTTTTGATATATAAGGCAAAAGTATGCCTAATATGTACATTGTGGATTAAAAAAATAAATTTTGTATTGTCACCAGCTTGTCAAAATGATTGTCTTTTATTAAATTAAAGACCAAATAAAATATTTACATTTAGTAAAGATTTAGGCTTGACTACTAAATGTGCAGTTAAAATTTGACAAACAGTTAAATTGAAAACTTATAAGGGAAACAACAACAAATGCGTCAGTAATCGGGCCTAAATGTGTATTTGCAAATTAAATGTTCATAGTGGTGGTATTCACGATGGTCATTTGCACACGTTGCAAATATGCTCAGTCGGTTATTTGCATTTTCTCAGCCTTGACGATGTAAATCGATCGTTTGAAAATGACCATCGTGAGTACCCTCAGAGATTTTTAGTGATATTAATCTATAGTGTGTGTGAGTGCTGTTGTTAGAATTTACATACGGACTGTATTGTTCTTTGAAGTTTTTAATTTTAGAATTTGAAACTTGAGTTCGTTAAACAAAAGTTTTTTTATAATTTTAAATATTTAAACTCAAAATTAAAATATTAAATTTAAAAACATCGGTTGCCAATTGAGAAATATTGATAGTGAAAAGATTGTTGCTGATATCTTCCCCTAATTGTTTGCCTGTGCAACAGCTGCATGATATAATATACAACTCCTGGTTTGCAAATACTATCAAAATAGATCTATTGTAGTTAATATATTTGATTGACTCAGTATTAACATCCTCTATTGTAATCTCTTCCTGTTGATAATAAGTTCAAATAAATTGTGAGAGCGTCGTATAACTAGAGATTTGGATAACAAACGGCTAGTTTTAGACAACGACTACGTTAATATTTATCTTAAGGGACACAACTTGTATGGAGCAAAATGTCATTATTTATTTCATCAAAAGAAAATCGTAATATATCATAGAAACAGAAATCGATTTATAATTAAAATCGATAACAATTCAATTCATCATTAACACTTGCCAAATTTATAAAGTTTTTGTTGGTTTTGTGCAATCAATTTGTTTTTTTTATTCCATAAATTTCAAATTTAATTTCTTATTTAAATTTTGTTTGATTTTATATTTTTGTTCTATTCCATTTTAATTCAATTGTTTTGTTTAATTCAATTATTTTGATTCCAAATAGTTAACTCAATTAATTTAGCTAGTAAATAAAAAAAAAATAATTATTTGTTAACTCAAATTAATTTTTAAAAGAAAATTGTACTTATTCATTTTAGATAAATTTTGCAAGATTTATATGGAACGTTATGAAATCTAAATCACAATTCAATAAATAATTTTGAGACTTTCATTTTTATTGTAATTAAAATATTTTTAAATTTGTATCTTATTTAACCAAATAATAATTTTTAAGTTTGATAGAATCTTATGTAAATAATTTTTACTTTTCATTTCGATTTCATAATGTCCCAACACAAATAAATACTTTAAACTACGTATTACGTTAGCTCTAATAACCAATTTTAACATAAATATTTGGAAAATTAATTTCTATAAGAATTATTTTAATAATTGTTTACTTTTTTTACAATGACCACTGAACGCATAATTATTAATGGTTATTATTATGTTTTAAAGTTGTATTTATTCGACCTTTCAATATTTAATAAATAAAAATCTTCGATCTCGAGGTCTAGTTTTTTACAATAATCAATTTATTTTTCAATATTTCGACATTCCTCGAATGTTATCTTCTGGAAAATGTTTAATGTTTACATAAAAAAAAAAACTTAAAAAAATCGTTGTTATCACCACGTCATATATTATTATACTGATTATTGGTTATTATTATGTTTAAATAAAATTTAGTTTATAAAATGAATTGCTAATTTTTTGGGATTAGTGGGCTGTCGAATATATTCTAATAGACAGCAAAGGTCAAGGGCGGGTGAAGACCGAAGAGGCAATTATCATCATATGCTTCTTCCATTCTATCTTAGCATCCTATTCTGTTTCTTTCTTTAATTTTTCTTCTTTATTTTGGGGTAATTGAATTGTAAATGATAGCTACTGATTCTCATCTTTCTTTATGGAACAAGATCTCCATCCAATTTCTCACTGGGCACGGCCGGACCAGTAGGTAGCAATGTTCCATATAAGATAGAGCCAGTGAAGCAGAATCGTTACATGTGGCCAAACAAATATACAGTCTCACCACGAATTTGAATTTTCAAATGATTAAAAGTATCATATATTTCAACATATATTAATAAATAATAAAATCACCGTTTTTTATTTGCCATAATATCTATTAGACAATGTTTAGGTCATTTTAATTTCTTCTAAATTTAGACAACAATTTTTGATCAAGATAAACAAAGATGATAAGAGGGCTATTTTAGAACATGTTTGAAAATAAAACTGAATAAATCGTCCTTTTGAGCACGATTTTTCTACTCAAAATAATGTTTTCAGAATTTTTTCGATGATAAAACACTAAAACCAACTTATGAATACTAAGTATAAAAATCCTGTGGTGGGTGCATGTAGGACTGGTAAAAGTTTTCGAACTTACAAATTATCGATAGAAAATATTCTTATGAGAACACACAGAAAAAAATCTAAGGTAACGTTTATCAAAAACAGGGTATAATATTATCAAGTAGAGTAGGAGCATTTCAACTAATAACTATTTGTAGGAAAGTTTGTCAATCAACCTAGGAAAATGGTTTAAAAAAATATATTTCAGGGACTTTGTGTATTCAGGGACTTATAGTAAAATTTCACGGGGAATATTTTTGCGGAACATTTTAACCCCTTAAATCTATATTTTAATGGTGTTTTTCGTTCTTTTTTAAAAGAAGAACAAAAAAAGAGGAGTTAGAGGGTTAACATATTCTACAAAAATGTTCTCCGTAACATTTTACATAAATTTGCTAAACTCACCATATACTTTAGACGTAAGCTTTACTCGATTTTCTATGCCGATTGACAATACAAAATTTGCATTTGGGGGAAACTTTACCTCCCCCTAAAATGAAACCCAGAAGTAAACTTTCAAAACGCCGATACACGTGTCTTTTTTTGTCTCTTCTATCAAAATTTATAGGTCGGACCTTGTAATTTTATTTTGTGTAATTTTATTTTGATGTAATAAAATTAAAATGTATTTATTAAATATTAAAGAAACACATTAAATTCATTATATTTAATACCTTTACTGATAAATCGTTGAATCATTTATCACATTAAACACCAAAAGCAAAGGCCAGAAAATAACACTGTATAGTTTTCAACTGTAAAAAATAAAATTACGGTTTGAATTTTTCTTTTTATTTAACAATTTGAATAAATATACTAACTTCTTTTCATAGCATTTTATTTCGAGCTACTGCTCAAAAACGCACAATAATTTGAATGTTAGTTCGATTTATGTTATTCTCTATTTATTGAGTTTAATTTTACTTTGCAAATATTAAATTCTATTTATATTTCACCATTTTGACATTGTGTTGCATCTTATTTTTTTATTCATAAAAAAAACATTTCCAGCTTTTAATCTGTTATGTTCGCCCAAATTTATTTTGCTACATTTACGAAGTAACTCTTGATTAAAATATGTACACAAAATGCTAGAGGTACGCAATATAAGTTTGACATTTTGGAAAGATTTATCATTATAGGACTTGTAGAAATGTTAAGTAATATTTTATAATGTATGAAATGACTTGTGGCGTGGAAAAAATGAACACAATGGGATATAGAATTTGTACAAAACTTGATAAAATTCTCAGAATATTAATGAAAAATATTTTACTAAGTATGCTTTCATCATATTCCCTCTTAAAATTATTTGTGTGTACAATATTGCTATAATTTAATCACATCTAATACTGAGTTTCCACTTACGTGTTTTGAACAAAACAGTGTTTTGGTGAAAAAAGTGTATGGGAACACATTTAGTGGAAACGTAGCGGTAAGTTTAAACTTCCAAAAACTCGTTTCCAGCTGAAAACCTCTTCAGTAGTAGTAATAGGGCACTTCTGGCTCAGTTGAAAATATCACACTCCGCTCAGTTGAAAAGAGCAATTAGGGTGAATCTTATTTTGATATGATGACTTTCGGTATATGATAAAAGAGAAAAGAGCCTTTGCTTGGGGTGAGTGAGTGTGTGTATTTGCGGAGGGAAAATAGAGGTGTGAAAATTTGTTAAAATAATTTGGAAATTAGGTGATCGTTTTGGAAAATATGATGAATGTTTTATGCAATGCTGTTTTCTGTGCAAGCCAATTAGTAATCTAGTTCAAAGACAATATCATTTGGATGGGTTTGTTAGTTTAAATGTAGATATTTCTGTTTTAAATATTTCTAATGAATTTTGTTGTGCCATATGTTTAGCAATTTATGATCTGTATTAATTTATGATCTGTATACTCCTGGTGAAAATGTTCATATATTGTCATATATGGCCACATAAATGAGTTTATATATGAACATATATGGTCATATATGGGTATATATGAATATTCATATTTTTTTTATCAAAAATATTGTCTTTATTAAAAGAAAATGTTTTTATTATACTTCTAAGAACATGTTACTGATAAATTCATACATTTTAAATTCAAAATGCATTAATAAATATAAATAGTTCAAAGCGAAATTTTTTAAGAAAATACAATTTGGGAAAGAATGTAATGAAAATTAATAACAGTATGGATAATGGAAAACCAACTTGTTTTGGAAAAAAAAATAAAATTCGATGATTTAGAAAACGACGATAACAATAGTAACCAAGCCAACTGACAAAAGAAGTCCTTTGGTAAGAATACTTATGCATTTTATGAAAAACGTTAACTAAAGTGATTGTGTTTGATACACAGTTTCACTAAAGGCATTGGAAAGATGGGAACTAAAAATATAGCGCAACCAAATAATGCAATAGAAAAGCTTGTTGATTCTGATGATGACAATTCATGGTCGATGGTGGTGAAGAGATTGATAGTGATGGCAATTCGGAAACTAATGGAGATGAATGTTTAGATGAATATGAATATTCAGATTGTGATAGTAATAAATATGATGGAGAGACAAAGTCAGCATCTGAGAGAGTCAAGTACTATTAACGTGACCAACTGTTTTAGACAAGAAAGCGGGACTCGCAGGCGAAAAATCGAAATTTTGATTTAAAAAGCGGGATTTTTAAATTTATTGTTTTAAAATTTAATAAATTCACAATTTTTTAGTTTGAATCGCTCAAATATTGCTTCAAAAATTTATATTATCTTTTAATTATAAAAAAAAATTACTTTTGGCACATCAAATGAATACATTTTAGACTTCGATTCGAAATCCTATCACTGGCTCTAAAACTTTATTTCTATCAAAAAGCTCCAAAATTTATAATATGTCGAACGTTTTTAAATCATTTCATTTTTTATAAAAATTCTATTGAGAAAAAAATATATTGAAAAGTGGGATAGTCCCGTCAAAAGCGGGATGATTAGTCAGGTTAGGTACTACCGATCAGAATTAAGCACATCAAATGTGACTGATATTTCTTTAGATTCAAGTGAGATATCTCATATGAACCAAAACACATTTCATGCCTTGTATGCAAATAGTAAAATAAGTGTTGGTGAAGCAGTATTAGATAAACTGAAACATAAATAAAAAAAAAACTGCGTAAAGAGCTCAATTAAACATTATAGATTCAATATTATAATTAAAATAACAACCATAAAAAACGTTTATCTTATTAACTCATTCTCTACTATCATCTTTATAAACTATGGAAACTTTAAAATCTATTTTCTTTTAAATATTTTTGTCAGGAATTCGTATAGCAGCGAGAAGGGATTAAAAATATCTGATAAAAATTAAAACATATTGCCATATATGGAATAATATATGAATTCATATATGGAGATATATGGCATATATGAAGCAATATATGAACCAATATATGCAATATATTATCATATATGGTGTCATACATAGCCATATATGAACTTTTCATTTGCATGTATTTACCCATATATGATTCCATACATTACATATATGTTCATATATGTCCATACATGAAACCATATAATCTCATACATGGAACTATATATGACAATATATGATCATATATGAACTTTTTCACCTGGGCTGTTTAAAGTGTGTTTTCATCATTTGAATCCCTTCATTATATATTATAATTTGTATAGAGGTAAAACTTTGTTTGCATATTTAGAATCCTTTAAATGTTTTTATTACATCACAAAGAAAGACTGATTTGTTATTGTAAAAAAAAATATAATGTAGGTGTGAAAATATCTATGGATAATTCTATATTTCAGTGTGTGTGGATAAATTTTAGCAAATATTATTTTCATAAGAATGTTTTATTATTTCAGGTGTGGAGGATATTTTTGGTTAGACACATACAATTTTGGGCGAAAATATGTTTACAACTCTTTGATCTACATTGTGGGGAGCATTTTATTGATTGTCCATGGTCTATTGATAGTTGCATAGAGGGACCAGATACTTGCACCTGTTTCATCTATAGACATAGAAGGCATTCTATACATAATTGTATTGATATGTGTAATAAATATTTAAGTGTTTAATAAATAAATAATATAAAAAAACTAAACTAATCAATAAAGTGATCCCCTCCTTATTTCCATTATATTTATAAAGTTTAATATGAAATAGAGATCCTCAAAGGAAAAGTATCCATCATATTAAAAAAAAAATGCGTCAATTCTTTGGCGTAGTGTTGGATATTCTAATATTATTTCAAGATTGGTGTGGCTCCTTGTCTTTATTTTATAATACTAATTATAATTTTTAATGTAAGAAGAGAATGCTTGACAAATATACCCCCAAATAACAATTATATAAGAGCAAGGGATATAATTTTAAACACAATTTAATACACTCTTTCACTCTAGCTTGACCATTTGGGGTGGTGGAGTTAAAGTATAAGATTTTTTTTTTCAATTATTTCCCTTAACTTTAATTACAGGAATGTAAGAACAATCATCCAATAAAAGTCGTCAAATAGTAAAGGCAAAATGAATATTTAAGCATCATTAATCAATATATTTAACAGCTTCAACACTAAACAAATTCTATATATTAAAGACATTGAGAATTTTAAATCATATACGGCGTTGAACGCCATAACAATTAAAACTAAATTTGGTGAATGTATAAGACTATCGAAAACAATATTATATTTCTGTCAACTAGATATAATAATATGACTGAAGAAGAACTCATAGAATTATCCTCTTCGAAATTACCACATCAAAAACGAAGTTGAATTATATGAGAAATCATATCAGCTACAGCTGGAGCAATTTAATTTAAATAATGAATATATTATTCTTCAAAATACAACATTTCCAGTATGGAATTAAAATGTAAACAAATATTATTAAATGAAACAAAAATATAGTATAATTAAAAAAGTTGTTCTTTTTATTTATTATAAATTTCATACAAAAATTTTAAGCATAAATGTCCACAATTATATAAATTATATCTTTGATGTTGGTTATAATTATATTCTAAATTGCTACGTAAGTATTTTACTACTTCCAATGGTTGCTGTAAATTTCCAAAACTATCAAAATATTCAATTTGTTGGTTTTTTAATAGTATGCTATCCAACGAGTTCCAGGGCCAACTGATGAATCCAAATTAAGAATTCCACATTCTTTGTGTCTAGGGAGTTTGGAAAGTGAATCTCTCATAAAAACACCTCTAAAGTAGGGGATATGTGAAGCAAACATCCTTTAATCAACATCAGTTAGTGGTCTTTTGGGTAGAATCTTTAACAGTTTTTTTATGATCCTTTTAATACAAAACCCTATGCATTCATATGTGGCTTAAGAAATAACCCTTTTCCCATTGCAATAGCCTCCATTGTTGTATTATGTTTAATAGCCTCCTCGAGTTGTTGCTTAGCATTTTTTTAAGTGTTAACTGCTTTAGCAATAGCTGCGCCACCAAAAGATAGACTACCTAAGGCTCCGAGTGCGAGGTATTACAACTTTAGATTCGTTTCCATTTAGCGATTTATTGATAACTCTACTTCATTGTCTAGTTCGCTTCCTATAATTTATTAAAGATTATAGGGAATACGGAATACAAATTTATTATAAGTTCTTGTACCAAAGGATTAATTTTTAAGAAGAAACATTAGTGAGCACTCACTTTTGAGTTTTTTCTTTTTGTTGTTGTATTAAAAAATTTGGAAATAGATAGTATGAAAAATAAAAAGTGCTGACTTTATTTTCATAAAAGTTAAAATGACTGATAGTTAAAATCATTTGAAAATGCAAATTTGTTATGAGCACTCACTTTTTGGAGGGACTGCACGTTCAGGTAGATGATTGACTAAGCCGAAAGACAAGGAAGGATACACATTTTAGGTAATTTTATGTTTCATTTTTCAAAAAAAGGCTAGTATATGTAATTTTTTGTAATTTTTTTTGTTTGGTATCTAGAATCACTGCTTTAAAAGATGTCATAATTTAGATAACTTTAATGTAAGTAGTTGAAATTTAATATTATATATAACAAAGTTATTCTATATATAACACAGTGATATGCAAATACAATCACTTGTCAAGTGACCTAGTTGTAAGTCTAGCTGAGTTTATTACAAAACCGGTTTGAGGAGTTTAAATATACTCTCAAATTTTCGAGATAACGGTAAAATATTATTTTTTGCGATTTCAACATTTGGAACTCACTTATTTTTCACCCAACTTTGATTTTTAAACGGTATTTAAAAGAAAATTACCTAGTCTTTTTAAATATATATCCTTATATTATTAACATAAATAAGTAAACATTTTTTTAATAACAATTGAACTTTTAATTTTTTTAAACATTTGTAAATCAGTCATTTTAAACGGTATTTAAAAGAACTTTTAAACGGTATTTAAAGAAAATTACCTTGTGGCTATAAAAATATATACTTTCTTTATATTATTAATATAAATATGTAGATATTTCATACAAATTAAAATTATTTGTTTTTTTTTACAAATTTTTCAACTTGTGAAAATTGTGAAAATCTGTTGAAAATTGAAAAAGTTATTATTTATAAGCAAAAAATCGTAATAAAACTATCCATTCTATTTCATAAGTATCCCTAGATAGTTTAATAAATTGTTCCATATATTAAGATCAAATATGCTGTTCTTTTTGTTACTTTATTAAAAATTATTTTATTTTTAAAATATAAAAAAATATTTGACGTCATCTAATTAATCATCTATTCTAATTAATATTAACATCTCCTTGACATTAGCACCAAGAATAAAAAGCAGCTAAACAATTTCAACAGAGCAATGACTTTGAACTAGAAAAAAATAAAATTACGGTTAGAAAAAATTATAATACCTACAGTTGTTTAATAAATAAATAAACTTACCTTTTTTTAACAGATTCCTGTTTCTGATTTTTAACGTACATTTTATTTCATGGAGATCTAACTGTTGTTTGTATTTTTAATTGTGCGTGAAAAAAGCATTTCTAAATTTTATCATTTATGTGCGCGAAATGACCTATTATTTGTTATGTTCGTCCATATTTATATTGTTATATCGATAAAATCCACAGAATTTAAATGAAAATAAACTTGTGCAACGTGTTGTTTTATTTCTTTGAATTTTGTTAAAAAACAATTTTCATATAAGTTCGAACTATTTATGTCAGTCCCACAAACTCAATTTCATATAATTTCCCATTTTTAATGCGATCTTTCAAAAATCTTGCGATTTATTCTATATTTTATTTAACAATGTTCAACCGAAAAAGCATACATTTTTTATTAAATGTATCGCAAACAATTTTTTTATGAAATCAAAAGTATTTTACAATTTT
>JAEKOY010000490.1:0-25000 GCA_021234595.1 Delia radicum
AGTCCAAAATGGAAAAATTAACGTGATAAATGAGGTAAAGGTGGTACAAATTCAACCACCAACAGTTTACCTGAAAATCATTATATCAATCCTGGCGACGCAACTACTCTCGCAATTATACCAGTTGCACAAGCGGTCGCTAAAGAAATATTATAGAAGGTCAATGGCCAAGGAGTTGGACCAAATTTAGTAGATCGTTGTTTTTCTCTCAACCTTCTAATATACTTATGTTTAATTATTTTTTTTTTCCCCCCGGTGAGTTTGTGAAAATACTTTTATAATTAAATACGTTGATGAGACTCGTGGATACAATTCCCTTTTGTAAAAGAACAAACAAACTTGTATTAAAGGCAAGGCAAATTAAGGAAGAATTTTACAAATCGCACAAGTGTCTGAATATTGACAGAGATACCAAAAAAGAGACCATTGATAAACACATCAATGTTCTTAAAAGTCATTTGGAACGTTTGAGGGTATTAGTTAATGTTCATTACTCTCGATTAACGTCGGCACATAAAGTAGCTGCCGACGCCTTCTATGCAGACGTCAGAGAAAAATTAATCTCTGTCGCTCTGAAAAAGGGTGTGGAATTAAAAATATCTTCTTCAATTCAAGAAAATACGGCTTGTCTAGTTGACCCCATAATACCAAGCGTTGAAATTTGCGTCACTGTCTCAACTGGGGATAATATTGAAAATAACCTGAATACGCTCGGGTCGGGATTGCAAGGGGACAGTATGCCACAAACACCAATTGAATTCCTTACGGTCGCCTCAAGACTCATTCCGGAGTTTGATGGTCGACCAGAGAATTTACAGCGTTTTATATCAGCTCTGGAACTGGTGGATAGCTTTTGTGGTGGCCACGGCGCCAAAGCTATAAAAAAACAAAATTAAAGGGAACTGCCATTAACTTACTAAAAGGAACTGAGACGAATTTAACTCAGGTAACCTACTCCTTAAAATCAAACGTAAAAGGAGAATTAGTAGAGGTAGTCGCAGCCAAACTGATGCATATAAGACAGGCGAGCAAAAATTCTAACGCCTATATTAAGGAAGTGGAGGATCTAACGAAGTCACTCCAATCTGCTTATATATCGGATGGTTTAACGCCACAATTAGCCGACAGTTACGCGAAGAAGTCTGCCGTTAAGGCGATAGTCAAAAATGCAACTAACGAAAGGGTCAAGTTGATAATGCAATCAGGTAGATTCGACAACCTCTATGAAGCAGTTGCTAAATTTGTGGAGAGTTGAAGTATACGGTCAACAGAATGCGGTATTATAAAGGGTCCGCCAAATAACTTTTTTTTTGAACCAATTGGACTTTGTATGGCGTCATACCAAGGTCTTTATGCAAAATTCGTCTGAATGATGTCTCCGAAATGTTCAATTGTTGAGAACGACGGTGAATTGATGTTGATGGCGCTTCACGCACACTTTCTGCCACAGCAGCAATATTCTCGGGTGTACGCACTGTTTTTGGCTTTTCACGCTTTGGTTTATCGATGAGGATGCCAGTTTCTTTCACTTTTTTCACAAGATAACGACCATACGGACCATATTCGTTCAGCGGTAGAATGAAACTAATTATCTGTCAAATCAGACATGAGCTAAGTGTTACCATTCACGAAATAAGCACTAGTTGAAAAAAAACGTTAGATGGCGGACCCTTTACCTGAATAGTCAGGGGAATCAAAACAACTACCGTGGAAACAACCGTAGAGGCTACCGAGATAATAACAACGGCAATCCGATTAACGGGGGTAGAAATGCCTACCGGGGTAACGATAATAGACGCTACAATAATAATGGTAATTATAACCATAGGGGCCGCGGCAATAACCGTGGATCCCAACATAATCACAGAAACGTGAGAGTGGTCAACGACCAAGATAGTGGTTCGGAAAACCCGGACCAGCCACTGAGAAACTAAGGAGTAAAATATATAAGCTTATAAAGGTTTGTTCCGGAGTGTATAATCCATAATGAAACGCACTTTTTTAATGTTCTAATCAGACTAACTGTCTTCTTTTATTCTAGCTCTTAAGTAAGTTACAAAAGTAAAATAAGATTAGTGATAGATGAATAATACATAGTTGCTTAAATAGAGTACTTAATTACATATGTGTTTAGTACGTATAATTTATCAGGGATGGCACTACACCTCCCTTTTTATAATAAAAAAGGGAGAAGTAAACAAGGGGTACCATCCTTGTTTAGTTCTTGCTTTTTTTTTTCTTCTAAAATTAAAAGTATTTTAAATGTATATACATAAGTATTTAACAATATAAATTTATAAAAGTAGTTAACAATATTTTAAGGAACTTCAAGTATTACAATTATTTAGTTAATTGTTTTATTCTTTTTAATTTATCGTAAAAATATTTAAAATTAAAATTTTAATCAGATAGCATTTAGCTTTTCCTCCTTTTTTCTTTTAAATGAAAATAATAGAATTATTTATTTTTATTTGTTATGATTTTCTAACTCGATTTTTATGAATTGTTTTTTCTTTCTTTGTTATTTTATCGTATACTGTCACATTACAACCATTAACGCTTTTAACTACATATGGACCTTCATAAATACTCTTGTGTTTGTCATATGGCTGTTTCTGAATTAAAATCTGATCATTAATTCTCAGTTCTAAAGGTTTCGCATACCAATCGAAAAAATTTTTATTTCTTAATTTGTGTTTTTCAATTAAACTTTTTGCCAAATTATGGGACTTTTGTCAACGATATTTAACTTCCCTGCTGTAATTTTCCACGTTATAAATTGGATCAATTGTTCCTTTTAATATATCGGTAGGCAGATTTACGTTTTTGCCAAAAACTAATTCATAAGGTGAAAACTTATTATCGAAAACTGTGTTTGAAGTTGTATTATGGAAAAATGTAAAATATCTTAGGTATACATCCCATTCAGCTATGTTCTCGTTAATGTATGCTCTTAAATACTCGTTAAACACCCTGTGGTTACGCTCAATCGTACCAACCGTCTCATGGTGATAGGCTGTCGAAAAATTTAATTTAATATTTAAAAGTATAGACAATTCTGTTAACACTTCGTTCTTAAATTCTGTTCCTAAATCTGTTTTAATTGAATTCATCGAACCGTATACCAGAATAAAGTTTTCAAAAATTGCACGATCCACGGTATTTGCACTTTTATCTGGAATTGCAATTGTTACCAAATACTTTGTTAAATCACACATAAGTGTTAAAGCATACTTTTTACCATAATTGGATTCTGCTAATGGCCCAATAGTGTCCAAGACAACTACATCAAATGGTTTAATTGGTGTTGGAGTTAAAACTAATTTTTCCTTATTTCCAGGTCTTACTTTATTTACGTTACATTTTTCGCAATTTTTAACAAAAGTAACAATGTCCTTTGACATATTTTTCCAAAAATATTTAGTTCTCAATTTTGCATATATTTCCTACGTCCACAATGACCTCCTAAGAGTGGATCATTATGATAAACGTTTAAGAGTTTTTCTCTTTCATTTCTATCGAGCACTGTCTCTATTGGATCAGTTAAAATAATTTCAAAATTCTTTAATATTTTTATGTCATGGTCTTTTAATTTTTCTATAGTACAAATTGTAAAAAAAATATCATCTTTTGGCCATTCTAGTGTAAAAATATGTTGACTGACGGCTTCCTTTGTAGCCTCAAAAGCATATCATCTAAATTCAATGATTCGTTATCAATCAAAATATTTAACGACAGAAAAATTTTAAATTTTTTATAAATATTTATGCGCAACTTGGTTAATCTATTGTTTGTATACAAAATTTGAGATCTAATTTTAGGTATTTTACTGTTGAAATCATGAGAAAATCTGTCATAGATTGGTACTTTACTACAACTTTTACCTTGCACGTGTTCATACATTGTGCCTGCATTGCCTTGTCCTGCATGAATTTGCCTAGACATTCCGCGGGTTGTCACAGCAAAAATCTCTTTATTTGCACCTTTCAATTCGTCAATTGAAATGCGCGAGAGTGCATCTGCGGCCACATTGTTTCTACCTTTTATGTATTCTATTGTAAAGTTATATTCTGACAATTCTAATCTGATTCTAGTTAATTTTGATGAAGGATCCTTTATATTAAACAAATATACTAAAGGTCTGTGGTCTGACCTGACAGTAAACTCAGTACCATAAACGTATGGTCTAAATTGTAGGTTTCTTTTAGTTCAGCACTATTAAAAGATCTTGATGCAAAATAAATCGTAATCGTAAGTCATTTCCATTAAAATTTTGGCTGAGAACAGCTCCACATCCAATTTTAGATGCGTCTACAGTTATTAGAAACTGTTTTGTAAAATCTGGGTATTGTAACAATTGTGGTGATATTAAACTTGATTTTAAATTTTCAAACGATTTTTGACATTTGTCATCCCAATTAAAATGAACTTTTTCACGAGTAACGTAATTTAATGGGGCTGCCAACGAAGCAAAATTAGGAATAAATCTCCTATAGTAATTAGCAAATGCCACAAATCTTTTAACTGCATAATTTTTAATTGTTGTAGTTTTTGAGTCATCCGGTAAAAGACCTTCCGAAGTACATTTGTGACCAAGAAAAATTACTTCTGGTCTGAAAAAATTACATTTATATGGGTTTATTTTTAAATTAAATTTTCGGAAAATACTAAAAACGTTTGTTAAATTTTTTAAATGATGTTGCTTGCTGCAACCAACTACAATTATGTCATCGACGTACAAAAATGCCTGATCCGGTGGAAGTCCTGAAAATGCGATTGACATCATACGCGAAAAAGAATTTGGTGCAATATTCAAACCAAAAGGTAAAACTTTGTATCGAAATGAACCACTATCAGTACTAAAAGAAGTTATATCTCTGGAGTCTGGGTGTATAGGAATTTGATGAAACCCAGAAAATAAATCAAGAATTGAAAAATGTTTTGCTCGACCAAGATTGTCTAAAATATCATCGATACGTGGTAGAGGAAATTTATCGGCTATTAATTTTTTATTAACCGCTCTGAAATCAACGCACATTCTAAAGGATTTTTGTCCATCTACGCTTTTCTTTGATACCAAAATTAAAGGACTGTTATAATTAGATTGACTAGGTTCAATTAAATCGTTTTGCAATAAATTATTAACTTGATTATTAATTTCTTGTTTCTGTGAATGTGGAAGACGATAATTTTTGATATAAACAGGAGAAGGATCGTTTAACCTTAGTTTTTGTTCATAAAAATTGTTTATAGTCATCTTATCGGTTTTCAAAGCGAAAATATCTGAAAATTCTTCACATAATGGCATTAAATCCTCCTTTACTTCGTTTGGCATTTGGTTTTGTAATATTAATTTAAGATTTTCGATACGGGTTTTCTCCGAGTTAATTTTATCAATCAAATAAACGTTATAATTTTCAAGGCTTTCCCATTTAATATTAAAATTTTCAATGCATTTAAAATCGTTTGTTGTGTTTATTATCCGTAAAATTGGTGCATTTGAATTTATAACACATTTACTAATAAACACTCCATCACAAACCTCCTGAGAATCTACAAAAACTGGTTCAGAAACCTTGTTTAATTTAAAAATTCTAAACACTTCACACCTCGGTGGAATAACGCAATTATCATTACTTGTACCATGTACTATAGGAATTCCAAGTTTTTCATTGCAATACCAAAAGGAAACTAACATTTTTTCATAGTTTATTTTGCATTCATTAAATTTTAAAAAGTCTTTACCAAGTATACTGTCTGATGGAATATGAAATTCGTCGGGAACAATATGAAAAGTTTGTGGAATTGAATAATTTTGAATTATTAAATTAGTACGAATTGTACCTAATGTCGAAATTGCCTTAGTTGTTATGCCTGTAATATTCACTATTTCATTTTCATTAATTTTATTATCCGGTTTTATACAAGAAATTTTTATCAAAGAGATATCAGCCTGAGAATCTACTAAAAAGTTACACGATTTGTTTGTTGCAGTACAATTTAGTTGGATAAAATCCGAATAATTTAAGTTTAAACTGTAAATAGATTTTGTTCGATTACATTGAATTTCAGAATTTAGTTCTGGTTTGTTTCCCCCAACATAAGCTGCTGAGGGCTCTCCGCGTTTAAAGGCAGAGCCCTGGCATTACGATTATTATAATTTTCTCTAGCATTGTTGCCATGATTAAAATTTCTATTCCGAACATTATTATTACCACGATTGTGATTAAGACCACGTGAGTGATAATTACCACGACTATAATTATTGCCACGATAGTAATTGTTGCCACGATAGTTACTGTTGCCACGATAGTTATTGTTGCCACGATAGTTATTGAAATTATTTCTATTTGAAAAATTGTTTGGATTGTTATTACGAGATTGAAAAGATAAAACTTGTTTTTCTTTAGACTCATTTGTCTGTTCCACGATCAATTTAGCAACTACATCTTTTGGGTCAGCGAACGCTGCTGAAGCCAGAATTGATTTTACCAAATCCGACCTAGCATTTAATCGACAAACACCAACAGTTTGCTCGATTGCCATTCCATGAGCCTTGGTTTTCGTTATTCCCTCTATAACAAGTGATCTCTCCAGAGCATCGGCAAGCTATTCAGCTTGTTTTGCAAAATCTGCGTAATTATTATTTTTAACTTGCAAAGCTGCAATTTTCCCTGCGACTACCTTCGAATTATCAGGCTTTACTTTGCTTCTTAAAGCTAATTTAATTTCATCGATCGTGCTTATGTTTTCCGGTAAAGCGTCGCGCGCTTTTCCTTCTAATTTTGATTTTATAAAAGATATAAAAGTAGCCGTTAAATTGTTATCTGTTAAATCCTGAATCAGATCAATCTTATCTAAAAATGATTGTAACGCAAGTGGATTGCCGTCATAATTCTCCCTTAATATATTAGCACACATACCAATGAAGGACTTTTTCTGCTCTATAGTAGCCATTTTAGTTTCTAATTCAACTTTCGTATCAATGTTTGTATCGCTTTTATTTCCTAACTCGCTATTTTCAGAGTCCGAATCGGTTTCTGTTAAAATTTCACTAACAACTAACTCAAAAAGATTAATATCAAGAGGCACTTTGATTTTACAATTTAACTTTCCAAAACATTTGACCAAAAGTTCCCTACAATGAAATATTTTGTCACATATGTCAGTTTTTGTAGCAGTTGATTGTTCCTTTAAATGTAAACGTGTGTACGATAAAATATCATTATATTTTTGAATAAGTAATTCTATATATTCATTTATCTTTGATACCTTTGTTGAGAGCGGGCGATTTTGTAAAACTCGCTTTTTTATTTTGTAAAAGTCTTTAATCAAATCAAGATTTCAAAATCGAATTTCGACATCAAAATAAATAATTTTTTTTTTAAATTTCAAAAATTTTTAAAACGTTTTATTTTTGCGCAAGCTAAAATTTACAACTTTAATTTTACTACATTATCTTGGCTAAACTTTATTAAAACTAAATATAATATTTAGTTTATAGCACGAAAAACAGCAATGAAAATTTAACCGAATTAATGTTGTTTAACGTTTTATTAATAATGATTTCAAAATTCCTACCAAGATAATTGCAGATGTAAGAAAATTTTTAAGGATATTATTTAATAATAGTCGCATGGAATGTTCAGAGGAAATACTTTAAAAAATAAAATACGTATTAATAATTACAAAATAGAAATTTATTAATTAATAACAAAAATTATATAAAAGTTTTATTTTAATTTTTCATAATTACGTATTACGCCAAGCCGCTTTCGCTGTGTTTGTGTTCGCCATCATCATTGACGTTGTTTTGAGGTGATGTTGTGTTTGTTGTTTTAAAGTTGATTTCGTTGTTGCAGATGATTGCGTATTGTTGTTATTTATATTTGTTGTTATTGTTCTCGTTGATTGTTACAGTTGTTTTAGCTTGTTGATATTTTGCTGATATTTATGTTGTAGCAGTAAAAGTTTCTTGTTGTTGATTTATATTGCTGTAATAGTTACTTATTTTTTCCTATGAATTGTTGTTGCTTTGCTTCTTCTTTAGTTTTTTTTCAACAGAACAAAGTTTATGCTGATACTAATGTTGATAATGATGTTTTACTGGTAATGATGTTTGCAGGTAATGATGGTGTTGATATTGATGGTAATGATGTTGCTAGTAATGATGTTGATGGTAATGATGTTGCTGGTAATGATGTTCATGGTAATGATGTTGATGGTACGATGTTGTTCTTTTATTCACAATCACTTTTTTTTCTATTCTTCTTGTCTTTTGTTTTTCACTTTAAAGTTTTTTTTTTTTTTGGTTTTGACGCTAACATTTTAAGTATGGCGTTATGTTGCCGTTACTTTTCCAGTTTTTTTTTCACATTTTCGACTATATTTTTTTTTGATTCTGTCCTCCATGTTTAATCAAAATTGGTACAGTTTCGTAGAGTTTTTAAAGTTTTTAATGTCTTTAATTTTTCTTGTCTTTACCGTTTGTTTTATTCACTTTTTGCACTTATATATTTTTTTTTTTTTCATGAAGCCACTTTTCTATCCGTTATTTTTGCCGTTACCGTTTTTTTTTAACTTTTTCGTGTGACCACATTTTCTGTTTTTTTTCTCTTTTTTTTCCAAATTGGTACAGTTGAGTTTTATTTTTTTTTCTATGGGTGTACTATAAATTTTCCAAATTTGTTTTTTTTTTCTATAGCTTTTTTTTATATATATTCTTTTTTTCTCACTTTAAACACATTTTTTTTTCATTTTCACATTTTTGTGCCGCCGGTCTTTTTTCTTGTTCGACGCCGTCGACAATTATTAGTGCTCAACTTCAACCTTTATTAGTTTTTGTTTGTACTTTTTTTTTTAAATTCAATTTATAATAATTATTTTTTTTTTTTATAGTAATAGTATAGTAGTTCACACACATATAAACAAAAAAATTTAAATCGAATTTTTCATCCACATATATAATTCTGCTCTTGTTTCTATGCACACTAATTTTCTTTTATACGTTTATCGCGTTGTTGTAGCGGTTGTTGTTGTTTTTTTTTCGTCTTTAAAATTTTAGGTTGTCCCGTTAGTTTTTTTTTACCGTTCTTTTTAATGCATTTTGCTTTTTTCACTAGTAGGAGTTTTTTTTTTTTTTGATTTTTTTGATTTTTTTGATTTTAATTTTAATTGTCTAACATTTCCATTTATTTTTTTTTGATTTTAGTTTTAATTGTCTAACATTTCCATTTATTTTTTTTTGATTTTAGTTTTAATTGTCTAACATTTCCAATTATTTTTTTTCACAATTTTACGTTTTTAAAGTTTAGTTTTTCTTTGAATTTTTTTCAAATTTTTAAACGTTTTCCTTGTTTTCTATAATGTTATTTTTTCCAAAACACTTATTTTTTTAGAGCACTAACACTTTTTATCCGACACTTTTCAAAGAAATTATTAATTCCATAATTTCTCTGTCACGGTCGCCATATAAAGGTTTGTTCCGGAGTGTATAATCCATAATGAAACGCACTTCTTTAATGTTCTAATCAGACTAACTGTCTTCTTTTATTCTAGCTCTTAAGTAAGTTACAAAAGTAAAATAAGATTAGTGATAGATAAATAATACATAGTTGCTTAAATAGAGTACTTAATTACATATGTATTTAGTACGTATAATTTATCAGGGATGGCACTACAAGCTCAACCTTAGTTTGGGAGTCTTTGTAAAATTATACGGCACAAATGGTAGTTTATTAACATTACTTGTTGATACAGGAGCGGACATATCGCTTCTAAAAATTTCAAATATAGTTCAAACTGGGGAATTGAACACTTAGTGACTCTTAGTGGTATAGGCCAGGGTACTACCCAATCGGTTGGCTCCAAGAGAGTCGACCTTAAATTTAAGAATATTTTAATTGCGCATAAATTTCATGCGATTTTAGTCTTGATTTCCTTAGAGAGTTCAATTGTATACTGGACTTTAATTTGAACAATGATTTTCTTGTTTTTCGACCGGAAAATTTCTTTCAATTTAAAGTTCCAATGTCCAACACATGTGTTAATAATTCGATCATGCTACCGGCAAGATCAAAGTTATAAGAAGAGTAGTACTTGAATTAAGTATAAAAGAAGTATTGGTACTCAACCAGGAACTACAACCTGGTGTATATATTGCGAACACCATAGTTAATGGGGATAATGCATATATAAGAATACTTAACACAAATAATTGTGATACGGCACTATGTGCTAGGGGAATAATTACAGAGGATCTGTCAAATTCCTGGATAGAGTCAGTAAAAACTTTGCTAAACAATTTGAAAATGATCTTACAAAACCCTGTACGGAATATAGCGATATATTCGCCCTAGAAACCGAAATAGTTTCGACGAATAACTTTTACAAACAAAAACTTAGACTAAGCGACAGAACCGAGCTATATAAAAAACTACAGAATTCCACACGCTCATAAAGCGGAAGTTGATATGCAGGTAAAAAAACTAGTGGATGATGGGATAGTAGAACCATCCATTTCAGACTATAACAGTCCTTTATTATTAGTTCCTAAGAAACCATTACCAAACTCCGAGGGGAGAAGGTGGCGATTGGTGATCGATTATCGCCAAGTAAACAGGAAATTGATTGCAGACAAATTACCACTTCCAAGAATAGACGATATTCTTGATCAATTAGGTCGTGCTAAATATTTTTCATGCTTGGACCTCATCTCAGGTTTCCATCAGATAGATAGATAGTTACATGAGTCTTCAAGAGACATTACTTCCTTTTCCACGGGAAATGGCTCTTATCGATTTACGCGATTACCATATGGACTCAAAATTGCACCCAATTCATTTCAACGCATGATGACTCTTGCGCCATCACAGGCATTTTTGTATATGGATGATTTGGTAGTACTAGGGTGTTCGGAAAGACACATGTTTAAGAATTTAAAGGATGTTTTCGAACTATGGCGGAAGTACAATCTAAAGTTACATCCAGACAAATGCACATTTTTTATGCACGAGGTCACTTACCTTGGACATAAATGTACTGACAAAGGCATCCTCCCGGATGTAAGTAAGTACGCAGCAATCAGAGACTACCCAGTCCCAACTGATGCTGACGGGGCAAGAAGATTCATCGCTTTCTGTAACTACTACAGGAAATTTTTCTGATTATTCCCGTCATTTCAATGGTCAAAAGAATGTCAAATGGCATTCGATTACCTTAAGAATGCATTAATGAATCCAGGGATATTACAATATCCAGATTTTGGGAAATCTTTTTGTATCACTACGGATGCAAGCAAGCACGCATGCGGGGCGGTACTAAGCCAAGAGTACGAGGGTAGACATCTTCCAGTCGCCTACGCCTCTAAAGCTTTTCTAAAGGTGAAAGTAATAAGTCAACAAAGAGCAGGAACTCACTGCAATCCATTGGGCAATTACTTATTTCAGACCATACGTTTATGGTACACATTTTATAGTCAGAACTGACCATCGCCCACTAACCTACCTGTTCTCTATGAAAAACCCAAGCTCGAAATTGACTCGTATGAGATTAGAGCTTGAGGAATATGATTTTACTGTGGAATATCTCAGAGGCAAGGAAAACTTTGCCGCAGATGCACTATCGAGAATAACGATAGGTGACCTTAAGGAAATGATTACAAACATTTCAAAAATACTGAGGGTATCTACTAGATCATCTGCAAGACGGAGGGAACCAGACGGGAATAACCTCAATCAGCATGAACAGTACAAAAAGTCCAATATATGTGAAGTCATTAATTATGCTGACGTCAGAAAATATCCGAAACTGATAATGACTTCAGTCCATTGCTGCTTGAAGCGTGGCAATAAAATTATCCAAGAGATAATGATAAATGATCTGTTTGTTAATGGGACAATTGACCTAGGACAATTCTTCCCAAGGCTGGAATAATCAGCCGGCAAACATGGCATTACCAAAGTTCAAATGGCACCCAGTGAACAAATTTTCGAATTTGTCACGAAAAGTAAATTTAAGGCCTTGGGCAATGAGAAATTGATGAATTTACAAGTAGCGCTACTTCCAAGGGAGACCCAGCTGAAAAAAGAGGATGAGATAATTGAAACCATTAAAAGGTATCATGATGACCCAGTACAAGGAGGACATGATTAGGGACATATCGAAATATGTTAAATCATGTGAGAAGTGTCAAAAAGCCAAAACATTAAGACATACGGTTTTCGTATGACAATAACGGAGACCCCAACAAGCGCTTTCGCTACTGTATTGGTAGATACAATTGGACCATTGCCTCGTACGGAAAATGGCAATGAGTATGCAGTCACACTTATATGTGATCTGACGAAGTATTTGGTTACTGTACCAATACCGGATAAAAGTGCGAAAACGGTTGCGAAGGCTATATTCGAATCTTTTATACTGTTGTACGGTCCAATGAAGACGTTCATTACGGACATGGGAACGGAATATAAAAATTCGATAATAAATGATTTGTCGAAATATTTGAAAATTGATAATATAACGTCTACAGCTCACCACCATCAGACTTTGGGCACTGTAGAACGTAGTCACCGAACTTTTAACGAATATGTACGATCATACATATCAGTTGAAAGGGATGATTGGGATGAGTGGATAAAGTACTTCACGTACTGTTTTAATACAACCCCATCCGTGACACATGGATATTGTCCATATGAACTTGTGTTCGGAAGAATCCCAAACGGATTCCACGAACTCAATTCAATAGAGAGAATAGACCCTCTTTATAACATCGATGACTACAGTAAGGAAATTAAATATAGATTGGAAATAGCCTAAACAAGAGCTAAGTCATTTTTAAACAAATACAAAATTCAACGGAAAAACTATTATGATAAGGATATTATAGAGTTAAATATAAAAATAGGAGACCTGGTACTTCTTAGGAATGAAACAGGCCATAAGTAAGAAAATAGATACTTAGGACCTTTCATGGTCATAGAGTTAGTGAAAAATAATAACGTTAAAATAGAAAATGAACGGGGAAAAGCAAAAATAGTGCATAAAGATAGAATTAAAATTTACAAGAAATAATGTTAAATGTAGTGCTTTATCTTAGCATTTTCCTTTAAAATATCTGAACATAAAAATAAAATTATTAATAGTAAAATTTTATTAAGGAAAAATAAATAAGAAAAATAATATAAAATATATCGATATTGTTAGTACGTACTAGCTATAAGAACATTATTAAAAATACGCCCTACAGCGAGAATAACTTCATATTTTTCCAATATTACATTATTCTGCCAAAAGGGGAGGTGTAGTGTACTAGCTATAAGAACATTATTAAAAATACGCCCTACAGCGAGAATAATTTCATATTTTTCCAATATTACATTATTCTGACAAAAGGGGAGGTGTAGTGTACATATGTGTGTCGATATTACTAACATGTGAACAATGTTATTTGTATGTGGTTTTAAATTACCCAAGTAAAGTTACTCTATGCTCAGTATTCATGCACTATATGAATATAACCAAATAACCAAATTCAAATACGCTGACGCCGTGAGAATAAATAAAAACACACCTATGTACACACACTATAGTTAAGTTAATTATACTTTTATATATACGCACAAAAGAAACTAATAAAGAGTATTCGCTCGCAGAACACTAAACTGTCTTTAATTTCGAACCTTTTTTTGTACAATAAATACGAAATTAAAGGAAAGAAAGAAAATATACTCGGTTTTTGTGGATTTTAAGACTACTTTTGACAGAGTTCCTAGAAAACCCCTAATTTATAAGTTACATGCATTAGGTATGTCATTACTAGTCTCAGAACAACCAGAAAATACTTCAATATAATAATTCACCTGAGACATAAGCAAAGCATGCGCAATAGACTGCTTGACAGATAAAGGCAACCACATATTTAGACGATAAAGCCTCCGTAACGTAAAGGTAACTCTGTCGAAAGACAGTCTGTCATCAATCAAAACACCAAGACAACGTAAATTACTGACATTCTCAATAATGGTATTACATATGTTTAAGTTCAGATGAAATATATCAGATCTACTAGATTTGAAAATTAAAGCTTTAAGGATTAATCTATTTCCCACCATCCAATTATTCAAAACAGATAAATCATAATTTATAGAAGCCTCCAGAGCATCCATAAATTGACGTTCCCCTGACCATAACAACTGTATATCATCGGCAACCAAAAAAGGTTTACAACGACTATAACTTAGAATATCGACCAGAACCTTGCGGTACCCCTGATTTGATATTCAATACATAACAACTCCTACCGTTTAAAGATACGTTCTGCTTACGATTAGATAGATAAGACCATATTAAGCGACAAGCAGATCTTGAAAAATTAAAGTTTACATTAAGTTTTTTAACCAGCAAGGAGTGCTTTAACTGGTCAAATGCCTTTGATATATCTATTGAAACCAAAACACTAACTTCTCATTCATTTAAACACTTTCTTACCGTTTCCGTTAAACCCATCAAAAGCAAATTCATATTGCGACCCTGTCGAAAACCGTATTGGCAATCGTGTAATAATTTACGATCGTCTATAAACCTCATGACTTGATTCTTAATTGCATATTCAACCACTTTTGAAAGCGAGGGTAAAATACTAATTTTTCTCATATTATCAAGCGACAACTCTGTGCCATGTTTGGGGATGGGCAAAATTCTAGCAACTTTCCACTCTCTAGGAAAAACAGATGTTGTGAGAATGTTATTTATAAAATGTAACAGATGCCCACTAACATATGGAAAAACTTTTACTAAAAACTTTATTGAAATACCATCAATACCAACTGAGAACGATTTAACTTGCAGTAAGGCCTGCTCCAACTCAACCATAGTTATATTGGAAAAAGAGAAAGCATTTGGAGAATTTGCAAACCCACAGAAATCAAGATCATCCAGAGAGTCTAATTGATTACCAATAAAATCCTCATTGACCAGATCAACATCAATATCAGCATGATCACAAGAATCACCTAAAGCACCTGCACTACGCAAAACTTTCCACATTTTCCTTGTATCGCTACCATTAAAAAGTCGCACATAGTCATTTTTCCTCCATTCTCTTATCATATACTTAGTCCGATTCCGAAGTTGTCGATAATTTTCCCAACTCCCATCACTCCTATTATCAAAATATGTATTCAAAGCAATATCCCTTAACGACCTATTATAATTAATTTCATTCGAAAATTTAGCTACGCTAACTTTTTTATCCTGGCGAACCTTCCTTAGAGGCACATAATTTAAAAGATCTATAAAAAGTGAATTTAAAAAATCAAGTTGGAGATTCACATCACCAGTATTATAAATTTGACAAAAATCCGTACGAATTATATGTTCCTCTAAGGCAACAATATTAATATGATTATAATCCCTATAGAAATCTGAATTTATAATAGAACAAACGGGGATTCGACAAGCCAAGCAAATTAAAGAGTGATGTGAAAAACTAGGAATCTGAAATTGGGCTGAGGTAGAGACTAATAAATTTTGACTAATTAAAAAATAATCAATAAGGGAAGTGGACTAATGCGTAGGAATAGAATTATGCCTGCATTCCAGACCAAAACGTGTACAAATATTTCTTAAACTACGGGCTATAGTTGGATCAAAGACATTATTATTATTGAAATCGCCCACCACAATAACATTACCATACCAAACAAAAATATCACTTAAGAAACGTTCCACTAACTTTAATTTACCCGTAGGAAGGTAAGTAACACCCACTAATAGTGTAACAGTTTCAAGATAAACTTCAATAAATAAAGCCTCACAAGAGAAATATTCAGTGCATCTATGAACCACTTTGAATCTTATACCCTCATAAATATAAATCGGTACTCCACCACCTTTGCATCGAGTTGGACGATCACTCCTACATAATACATATCCCGGAACTCTTAAAGCATTATTTGGCATAACAGGGTCAAACCAAGATTCAGTAACACAAAAAATATCTAAAGGTTTATTTCTAAGAAAAGGTTTATTTCTATGTGCATTGATATGCCCTACTCTTAAATTTTTAGAATCATTCAAAAATACGCGTTCTAAATCTCCATCACTGATAATCGGGCCTAAATTCACCCTAAGTGACATTTAGACTTAAATAAAGTTCATAGAGAAGTCGCAAAGATGTAATACTTAAAATATTATGCATTAAAATTAACACATTTAAAATAATATTTTACTTTTGTATACTTAGTACGGTCAACAAAATACATTTTAATAGAAATCCAAAATAAGTTCAATTATATTCTATTCAGATATATAAGTAGAAAATTAAATTATTAAAATTTTGCAAAAGATCATCGCGAAGATGAACATTATTAAACTTCACCAACAACGATCTTCCTTGTTGAATATAAATACAATGATTTATGTCTTTTGCATCAGCATTGATTTTATAGTGCGAAAATATAGACAATATTGGCTCAAAGAGATTATTGGTACCAGAAGGCAGGCCTGTGATGACAATATCAGCACGATTTACTCTGTGGTGAAGACGGTTGTTTTCAAGTTCCAAGTTAGAAATTTGTTCCAGCGTATTTGTTTCAACATGTTGAATGGCATTATTGCAATCAGCTATATTAGCTTGAAGCTCCTTCAGAGATCACGACAAATCAGTACGAATATCAGAAATAGAGGATCCAATCATATCCTTAAGGTCACGCTGTTCTGTACGTAATTCTTCAGTAAACGCACTAAAATTAGCACTGATTTTTTTATCCAGCTCTTCTATACATTGTAGCATTTTTGATGAACTAGCATTACTGGGGGCTTCACGAGGGTTCTTAAGACAATTTGCACACGTATAAACCAAGCTTCCATTTTTTTCACCCAAAACTTTGTACAGCTCATCCGAAATATCAGCACAAATACTATGGAACCAGATTCGGCAATAATTACACCTTACACCAGAATCAGATTTTGTTACATTCTTATTACAAGTACCACATTGTGAGGCAAGCATGGTTAAGCAATAAATATAATTCCTATTGCTTTTTAATTATTGCGTACACTTCCAATAAACCACGTTTAACTTAAAATACAAAGAGCGTAACATACAACAACTGTTTACTGTAATATTTTCTTCTACTTTTTTCCTTTTGGCTTTATCTTTCTTCACAATTGCATGAGATTATTTCAATTAAAAAATAGTTTGTCTTTTTATTTCAAACAAATAATCTTTACAACATAGTTGCAAAGAAATGTTAAATCTTTAGTTTACAGCAATTTTTATTAAGTTATGATTATTTATTTAATTATATTTAAATTTTTTTAGTCAACCGTAATAGTGTTTCACACTTCTCTATTCTGATGACATTGTTCTACTTGCAGATAATATAGAAACTATGCAAAACATGGTAAATAAATTAGATGATTACTGCGAAAACTGGAACATGGAAGTTAATATGCTTAAGTCTGAAATGATAGTTTTTAGAGCAGTGTTAAGGCTATCGTCGGGAGACAAGGTACTGTACAAAAATCAATCCGTACGAATTGTAAATGAATATAACTACTTGGGAGATATTTTGACTCCAAAAATGAGTTTTAAAAAACATATTGAGAAGAGAAACATATCCTCTAAAAACAGCATAAATGCTACATGTAACAGTTCTTTCAACAAACCTAATATAACTCTCACTGCAAAATGGAAGCTTTTCAATCAGTCTGTCGTTTCATACAGGCTTATGCGGCACAAATTTGGGGTTTCGATTCGTTTGAAGAGGTAGACAAGCTGCAACGATATTTTTTAAAGAAAATTCTATAACTTCCGGATTCTACACCAAACTATGCCTTACTTTTGGAAACAAATGCGGAATATAGCTATTTTTATGCACTCAATTTACATTTGAATTACATATACAAAACCCTGTTTCAATACAAGCAAAACAGATTACCTCACAAATTGTAAATTATTGCGTTACGTGAAAATATATTTTGGGCAAAAAAGATTAAAGATTTGTGCAGTAAAGTGGGAGTCCGATTAGCTTTAGACTATGAAAATCTTTCTGCACTAGAACTACTTGGATTTGGAACAACGTTGCTCCAAGAATTAAAATCGAAAATATTTTTAAAAATGCATCAACAGGCACAAAACAGTAGAATGCGATTTTACAAGCATTTAGATCATAGCTTAGGTATCAACTATATAAGCAATCTAAAAAAACTGAATCAAGTCACTACTATTTACAGAGCTAGGGTCGATTTGCTACCACTAAATACAAATAAATACAACACAACACAGATTGCAAAACATGTACGCTATGCAACACAGCAGAAGATGAGAACTTGAAACATTTTATGGCAATATGTCCAATTTTTAATGAATTCAGAAACAGACATTTTGGAAAGCCACATCTTAACGAAAATGAACTTATCGATATTCTAAATGGACAAATTGGATGGAATAAGCTCTATAGGTATATCAATAGTGCTTTAAATTATAGAAAAATGATTATTGGAGGATTTGTATGATTCATAAATTCTATCCCAAAAAAATTGCTTAAACCTAAATTAATATCTATACTTTCATAATTTGTCTTATTTATATATAACAGACGACTATAAGTCATTGTTAACTGCATATATTGTTTCTTTATTTTAAATTTTATAAAATTTTTTGAATAAAGATATACATACATTAGGGCGGCTCGATTTGCAGAGAGAGGCAAAAGAATCGCTAAACTTACAAGGAAAATCGGGGATCAAAATAAGAAACTTTGCCGAAGGAACCATACCTCTAAAACGAATTCTGATGTCCCGACTTTTGACCCGTAGGGTCAAATTTTGAAAAAGCCCACTTTGATATTTCAGAAAGTAGAAAGAATCTCTCCAAGATTATGGGAGCTACTTCTCCGGGAGACGCGCAAGCATATTAATGCATAAATCATCATTCTAGGTGACCGTTAAGGGGTTAAAATTTAAGTTGAAAGAGGGCCTTTTTAGCCGTGTTTGTATAGCAAAATGTACAAATCTCGGGATAGAGATATTTCAGAAAGTAAGAGAAGTCTTTCCAAGATTAGGCTCTCTATTTCTTCTCCGGAAGACGCTCTAGCAGATGAATGTATAAATTATATTCGATTGGGTTGGATTCGATTGGGGCACTCTAAATTAGTCAAAGTGGGATTTTTCAAAAGTCGGGACATCAGAATTCATTTTAGAGGTATGGTTCCTTCGGCAACGTTTCTTATTTTGATCCCTTGAATACGATTTTCCTTGTACGTTGAACGATTTTTTTAGGGTATTGGCTTAAAGAGGTGATAAAACCGTTAGAAGGAAGATGCCATGGTGGTCGAGATGAATCAATAGTTTTGTTGTATTGGATTTTGTTTGAGTTTGTTTTTTTTGACAGTTGTTCGATATTTTGTGAATAGGCGAGTCTGAACTGTTGAGAACATTAGGTAAAAGTTTGAAAGCGTAAATATCTCTACTTGTTTCAAGTGGTATGAAACCCGCTTCGAAAAGCATATTGTGGACTGGTGTGGTTCGAAACGCTTTAAGGGAAATTCTGAGCGCAGAATTAATAACAGTTTTGATCTTCTGAAAAGTTGATTTAGGTGCCCAACCATACAGATAAATACCATAATGGATTTTCGATAATAGCAAAGCTTTAATTATTTTTTTTTTTTTAAGTCTTCAGGTTAAATCGTTTATAATGTAAAGAATATGATCATTCCAATTATATTTCGAATTGTACATTAGACCTAAGATTTTTAAAGAAGTAGTATTTTCTATTATAAATGTGCCGGCGGATACGTTTGGTTGACAGGATATTTTCCTGCAAATGTGTAAGTGTTTACATTTCGATAAGGATAATTCTGCACCTGAGTACTTACACCAGTTTTTTATATGGTTTATCAAAGATTCAATGTTTAGGGTTTGATTTTTTCTTTTATTTGAAAGGTTTTTTATAATATAAAAATCATCAGCGTAAGCACAAAATTTATATTCTTTATTTCATTTTAGTTTTAACAAAAAAAATATATTTTTGCCTAAGCGCCAAATATGACTTTATAGAGGCCAGTACACAACATAAATATTTACATTAAATATACAAATTTAAATTTAATTTATTCTACTTTATACAATTTTCTATATAAAAATAAAAATAATAATAAGTTTTTAAGCTTTTAAGATGCAAGAAGTACTTCAACATTTTGCAATAAACAGTTAGGTCTAGGAATGGGAGCGATCGTACTTGTCTTATAAAAATTATTAATGTAGCTTGATAGAATTAGATTGTAAAGATTAATAAGTCTGTGTTTGGTTTTATCGTTAAGATTTTTTATCATAGGGTATGAAATTCTATCAATACCAGGAGATTTACCTTTTAATTTGTCTAGAGCAAATTCAAGCTCTGTAAGGGTAATATTTTCCTCAATTGCTATAGCTTCTTCGGTGAGATTAGATAAGTAACATTATCAAATAAAGAATATTTATTTGATCTAAATTCATTTGATATATTATGGTCGTGTGATTCTGAGAACCAGTATTGTCCGAATTCTTCAGCTATAGATTGTTTGTCAGATAGGTATTGATTTGGGTTGGAAAGTGAGCGAACAGGTTGAATTGACTGTGGTTGGCTGAGACCGCAGAAAGTTCTGATATTTGACCATATTTTATTGATTGGGATTTCTGCATTAATTTCTGCACTAAAACTTGAAATTGACGTGCGTTTGGAAATTTTTAGTTCTCTTTTAAATTTGGCTGCTGCTCGTTTAAAGTTTACGATATTAACATTCATCGAATTTCAATTAAAGGTCTTTGAACTCTTTCCAATCTGCTTTCTTGTGATAAATTTTGGTCTGGCTTTAGAAGGGCTAGTTTGAGGTGGAATGAAAAGTTTAATAATTATAGGGAAGTGATCATCTTCTGTTTTCCAATTGGATTGTATTTTCAAATAGGGAGAACCAAATGATAAATCTATGTATGTGAGTTAGTGATGCGTACTATAATGTGTTGGTGAGCCGTCACTAAAAATTAGCAAATTTGATTGGGTGAGATAGTCAGTTAAGGTGTTACCCCTAGCGTTGTTTGAAGCAGACCCCCATAGGTAGTGCCAACTGTTATAAGGACATTATTGTCGAATTGATCAAACATATTTTTTAACGTTGTTAAATTGAAATTTTTTGAGGGAGGAATGTATGTATTGATGATTGTAAATTAATTTTGGGCTTGAATAGTAGCATCAATGTCATTAGGTAGATTAAGGGAGGAATATTGAAGAGAGTTGTGTATTAAAAGGGCAACTCCGCAAGAGAAATTGCATGCAATGATTACATCCCCAAGCGCACCCCGAGACTAACACAGAACTAGTCCCATAGAGGTTGACAAAACCTATATCAAAGTAGACCGCGACAATCCCGGGGCCGGTGGGGGCGGACCAAAACAATTCAATCACTCTCGCATCATGTTCTCATCATCACTGGTATAAATTCTATCATTATTAGAATTATTCTTAAGATTAAGTTTACTAGTGGTTTTTAGTTTTGTTTTTAATTGTGGTTTTAGCAGATTAGATGTTGTTTGTTTTAGTTACAGCCGGTTTAGAGGTAGTTTTGATAGTTGTGGAGTTATCCGCAGACTTCAGAATGGGATCATCATAGCTAACCAGATTAGGATGACCAGATGTTGTACTATTGGAGCTGGCAACAGTAGAAAAAGAAGTGTTTTTGGTTCATTGTCTTTTATTATAAATTCGTTCAGCGTTTCCAAGGCTAGTTTTTTCAAGAACTCTGATAGCTTGAATTTCCTTATGTTTTAAAAAGATTGTGCAATTGTTGTTCTTATCAGTCTGTTTGTACTCTGTAAAGCTATTTTCTTTGCAATTAATGCAGCAAATTTAATTTTCACAAATTTCATGTTTCATGGCTTATGTTACCACAGCAGTAGCATAAATTTTTATTTTGACAAGTTTTTTGAACGTGCCCGTAATGAAGGCAGTTGTTACATCTAATTGGTGGTGGAATGTATGGACGGATATGAATTTTTTGATAACCTAAGTAAATGTATTCTGGTAGATCAATAGCTGAGAAAGTCAGTACTAAAAGACCAGTTCTTTTAGGATTTTGTTTTTCATTCGCAAGATTTTTTTAAAACTCAGTCACTTTTTGGTTGGCTAGATTTGATTTTATTTCATCTTCTGGAATATCAAATAGATCAACTGAATAAATGACACCTTTTGAATAGTTCAATACTTTGTGTTCAGTAACTTCAACCTTAATTTCAGCATTGAAAGCAGTCAGCTTAATAAGTTTATTGGCTTGAATAATGTTTTAGGTTTTGATCAGCAATGTGCCATTACGTAATTTTTTGCATTCGGATACTTCGCCGTAACAGACTGAATCGATCACTGATTTAATTTGGAATGGGAAGACATTTGAAAGGGTCTTATCACTTCCTACTCGATTAATCGAAAGGTAAGTAGGACCGTTTAGATTAGCTGGCATTCTTTTAGAAAAATCTAAATTTAAGCCGGGGCCCAATTGATTTTTTTATTGTAACATCAGGTGGTTTATTCATGTTTTTCTTTTTCGATATGCAATAAACATGTACAACAAAATGTTTTTTCTTTTATTGTTTTTTTTTTTTGTTTTTATAGTTAATTCTGTTAGTTTTACTAAAAGAGAACACTTTGTTATCGTTTTTAGTTTTGAAAAAAAATACGATGCGATCACTTTTGTATGATGTTGATAGTTCAAAGCTCTTGTACCGACTGACCCTACGATCTTAAAAAAGCCGGATATATGAAAAAGGAGAAAAAATAGTGAATAATTTGTTCAACAATATATAAAATAATTCTATTAAGTGACAGCCTGAGGCCACGACATAGTGTCAAAATGGCTTTAAAAATGTGTGTTTTCTCTAGTATTTAAACTCTGTTTTTAAATAAGTCGAAATTTCCTAAACTTTAAAGATATTTTCCTACAAAGATTTCACCGCCACTTTTAAACCCCAACACATGGTATTGGGCCGCTGAAAAATACGTTTATCATATATTTGTTCTACTTTATCACCTATGCGAATTTTATTAGTTCAAAGGTAAGTGTCAGGTAATTTAAATAGGATATTTGCCTTTTAATTTGTCTAGAAAATACGTAGTTTTTTTGGACGGTTATAAATCTTTAATTTCCCTAATTAAAACGTTTGAATAAAATAATACATTATTTTATATACACTTATAAGTTTTTGTCTGTATTTTTTGCCAATATTTCGGATTTTAAAGAAGTTTTAAAATCAAAAACCGGATACAACTATAGCTTAATTTGTATATATTAGAATCAGTTCAGATATAAATTTATACCGCTATATAAAATCGAATTAAATCGTATCGCGCCATTATTCGGATGTAATTTAATCTGATAATATCAAATTAATACTAAACTAATGCAAACTTATATAATTATATGGGCCCATTTCTCGGATAAAACTGTATTAAGATTCATATTAAATTTCGAATAATTATATAAAGCAGCATATTAATTTCTTTTAATCGGGTTATTAGAAGTCGAAAGTTTCTGTGTGCTCTAGGGTTATAACTTTTGACTTTATAGTCCATAAAAATATAAAGTGACGCAATTTTATTTTTCGCGGTTTTCAAAAAGGTTTCCGCATAATCCTTTTTTTGTTTAAACAAACTAAAAACTCATATTTAGCTATAATTTTAACGTAACTAGACAATAACGAAGCATATCCAACTTAAAGAACACAAACGTTTTCAAATTTGACGTGTTTCGCGGATTTTAATAAAACAGGTTAAAGAGTTGTTTAGCGATATAGACATCAAAATTCGCAAATTAACGAACACAATTAGTAAAAAGTTATTTAAAATATGTTGTGCAGTATTATTGGTCAACTATTACAACTTTAATGTTAAAAACTGCATTTTAAGGAAATGCACTTAATGCTGGAGCTTTTTCTTTCAAATGACATGAAAAAGCGATTTCTACTACTAATACATAGGTAAAAACTTACCAAAAAAACTCTTTAACCCTAGTGTGCACATATTTTTATAAGTTTCCCGGGGTACACAAAAAAAAAATACATATTTAATCAAAATCAAAAATCGAAAAAGCACTTTTCCAATTTTTATAACTCATAATGACAAAGTAAAAAAATTGAAAAATATCGATTAAATTAATATGTATTTAAAAAAAAATTTAAAAAATATAAAAAATCTCTAAAATTTAAAAAATTCGCCAAAACAAAAAAAAAACGATAAACTGAAATAAATCACTAAAATTAAAAAAATCACCATAATTGAAAAAAAAAAAAAAAAATTAAAAATGTTTCCGTGATGTAGACGCTTTAAATTATGTTTAGGTAATTTTTTCAAATATTAGCAATTTCAGATCTTTTTTTTTTTTTAATTTTGAAAATTGTTATCCAATTTTTGACAATATTTCCCAATTTTACTTTTTTAAATTTAGGCGATTTTTTCAAATGTTAGCGATTTTTATTTTTTTTTTTCAATTTGACCGATATAAATAAAATTGAAAGAAAAAAAGTTTTCCAACTTTGACTTTTTTTAAATTTAACAAATTTAACCTTTTGTTTAATTTTGAAAATTGTTTTCCAATTTTTGAATTTGTTTTCAAACTTTAGTGTTCTTTTTTTAATTTAGGAAATTTTGAGTTTTATTTATAAATTTGGCGTTTTTTTTTATTTTGGAGACTTTTTTCAAATTTTGGCTATTTTTTGAAATATTAGCGAATTTTAATTTTTGGTATTTTGCAATTGTACCGATTTTAATAAATTTTGAAGAAAACAAATATTATGTTTAGCAATTTTTTCAACTTTGCCTTTTTTTAATTTTGATGATTTTTTGAAGTTTCGAGTTTTTATAAAAATTCTGCATTATTCATAATATGCTCTCCAACAGGTCAACGAATACTAAACGGATGGTTATGGAATTGTTTTGTATAAAATAGCAATAGCATTATTATTTGTT
>JAEKOY010000491.1:0-25000 GCA_021234595.1 Delia radicum
AATATTTTGATTTTCTTAATCTCCAAAAACTGTGTAAAAATCTCATAAAAAATAGAAATATTGATGAGGATGGTAAAAAAGTGTCTTGGTTAAAAGTAAAATGTATACGATACCAAAAAACCGATCCGAATACAATATTTTATCGATACGATCACACAGCACCATATAAAAAAATTTGTGTCCATGGACGTGGAAGACCACCAAATGTCTTAGCACCTATACATATTTATGAAAATGAGTTACCCATAAGCGAAGCATAAAAAAAAGACTTGCTAAAATTATGCGCAAGTGGAGTCATACCAGTCGAGCTTCATCAGTGGTACAAGAATTTGCCAACGTTAAAGTCTGCAAAAGACTTTGAAGATGAAAATGTTGATGAATAACAAGGCTTAAAAATGTACAATTCAAATTTATCTTAAAATCGATAATATTAATGAAATGTATTAGATTATCCATTACTTATCTTATTTCTTTCAATAAAACTTTCAAAATATGCACTTTGTATTCATGCAATAACAACTCACTAACTGTAATCGAAACAAAAAAAGGTAAGAAGATAAAATCACTATCTACAATTTCGTAAAATTAGCTCTAAATTCTCATTATTTATTAAAAGTTTTTGGTGGATAAAATGTTGTATTTAATAATTAACAAATTGTGGTATTCAAAATATTTGTTATCGAAATATTGGATTTTTAATGATAACTTTTATATAAAACACCTTATAACTCAAAACTATGAAAATGTAAATGATGAGTTTCTGTTCTACATAGACGATATATAACCTTGCAACAATCGTTAATATAAAATTTTCGGAGAAGAAAAAAGTTTATGCGTTCTTTGTTGATTTTAAGGCTGCTTTTGACCGCGTCCCTAGAAAACTCTTAATCTACAAATTATATAAAATGGGTCTTTCGTCGAAAATTATAAACTTCATTGAACAAATATATAAAAATACAAAATCAGCAGTGTGGGCAGGATCTGATCTTTCAGATTGGTTTGAAACATGCTCGGGTGTTAAACAAGGCTGCTTGTTATCACCAATTCTTTTTGCATTATACCTAAATGATATTTATGACCACTTAGGAGGTGGTTTGTATATTGATGACATTAATATTAGAGCGCTTATGTATGCTGATGATATTGTTATTTTAGCAGAAAAGTTTTACAAATAATTGATCATTACAACAAATGATCAACAATTTAGAGGAGTACTGTAGAACATGGGGTATGGAAGTTAATCTTGCCAAATCTGATATAATGATATTCAGAAGAGGAGGACGAATTGCAGGAGCAGCAAAATGGAAAATGTTTCTATCAGTATGCAGATCCATACAATCATATGGCTCACAAGTCTGGGGCAACTGCTTTTTTGATGATGTGGACAAATTGCAAAGATATTTTACTAAACGTATTTTAAAACTGGGGGAAAATGCACCTACATATGTTATTATGTTGGAAACAGGACAAGAAGAATGTCACTTTTATACGTATAGTCTTCATTTGCAGTATATCTCAAAAACCATATTTGATTATGAAAATGTTAGCCTCCCACACATACTATCACAAAAAATAATAGAAAAAGATTTTTATTGGTATAGTGACCTAAAAGATAAAATGATGGCTCACAACATCGACGACAGAAATATTCGACTAAACAAATTGCTATGGAACAACGCATGCTCGCGCTTAGTAGATGTTATGAAGATAAATGCATTTCAAGAACACGTCAGCAGATCTCAAAGAAGTCAACAAAGAATTTACAGATTACTAGATCACACTAAAGGGCTTACATATTGTAATGAACAGGATAGTCAAACTCAAATAAGTTATATTATGAAGGTAAGAGGAGATCTGTTATGGCTAAACGGCAACAAAAACAGGGTTGGTAATCAAAGTTTATGTTCCTTATGTAACTTAAGGGAGTCGAAACGATGCAACATTTTTTGGGAAGATGCCCAGTACTTAAAGAAATACGATTAAGAAATTTTGGTGATATTTGGCTATCAGATAATAAAATTATAAGTCTGTTAAATGGTGAAGATGCTAATTACCTAAGTCTATATTATTACGTAAGGGAAGCTTTAAGATATAGAACTATTCTAATAAATGAATTTAACTTTTAAAAATAAATGTACACATGTATAACAACTAAGAAACCAAATTTCCGACAAACGGTTTTTAAAACCATGTCATAATTTTCTTTATTATGATTTATTATTATTTTACTTTATAATTTTAAAATAATGTTTGTAATGAATTTTTGAAAAAATAAAGAAAAATCTAATCTAATCTTAATCTAATCGAGCATTTGAAGTGGGCGAAAAAGTTCTCGTGAAAGCGAATCGGAGATTGGGCAACAAGCTTACACCCTTATATGTTGAAGAAACTATTGACGCCGACCTGGGGACAACGGTTCTCATTAAAGGGAGGGTGGTCCATAAGGACAATTTAAGATAGTGTAGTTTTATTAATTTTTTTTCTTGTTATTTAACCTAGGACTCTTATGGTGCTACTTCTTATTGTGGCAGCGACGGCGAAATTGACTGACTATTCCGGTTCGGACTACATTCCTGTGTCGGACGGCTATGCCGTAATTTGGCGAGATTTTGAATACTTGCGGCAAACAACGAATCTTATAATATATTTGGAGATGGCTGATGATACGGAAAAGCTTAGGGAACATTTTTCCCAGTCACATATGAAGAAAATACTAGATGCGGACATAGGGCACATAAGGACATTGCTGGTCACAATAAATGTTCACCACAGACACGCAAGAAGCATAAAACTTTTGCTTACGGCCCTTAAGGTAGTCGCTGGGACACCGGACTATGATGATTTTGAAAATTTAAAGTTTAAACAGCGCGAGCTTATTGACAGCGAGAATAGGCAGATTCTCACGAAAACACAACAACAAATAAACAACCTTACGGACATTGTCAATTTCGTTGTTAAAAACACAAAGGCTAACGTAATTGATAGTGAACATTTGTATGAGACTGCTTGCAAGAGATAGAATTTTAATTTCAGAGTTGGAAAGCTTAATGCTGTCGATTACCCTCACAAAGATTGGTATAGTTAACCCACAAATCTTAGTTTCTAATGATTTGAATACACTGATAAATGAGCATTCTACAAACATAACCGTAGCAGATTTAATGGAAGTTGCTAACATAAGAGTTTTATTAGATAATAAGTTTTTACATTTCTTAATTAAATATCCAAAACCAGATTTAGTTTGCAAAAATGTAGCCTTATACCCGGTTCAACATAATAATACAATTCTTCATTTTGATGGTGAAAAAAATGTGGCAGACTGTGGAAATCAACTGGTAGCAATCGGAAATTGCAGTACTACACTGACAACATCATTTTGTAAAAAATTGGCTTATTCAACTACAGCTTCATTCTGGTGGTCACGCATACTGCACCACTCGGCCTTCCCATCTCGAACCTCTTACAATAATTGACGAGGGTGTTGTCATTATCAACGACAACACTGTTACCATTAAAACAAGTGATGGTATCGAAAAGACTGTCACTGGCACATTTCTGCTTACTTTCAGTGATAAAGCAAAAATTAATGAGACCCAATACAAAAACCAAAGGAATATCATAAAAAAGTTACCGGGATCACCAGCATCCGCTCTTCTCAACATTACAAGTCACCAAACAATATTGAGTTTGCGTTTCTTAAAAGATTGAACGAAGAAAACTTGCGGCATATTGAGAAGATTAAAGAGACGCTTATAACTGGACCTTTGTTGTCTACCTGTAGTATTTTTTTCATTTTAATTATTGGCATTGTTTGTTTTAAATTGCACCAGAAGTTTAAGAAGACCCGTCAGCAGCACGCAATTCAATCTGCTATTGCAGATCTAAAGAAGTCCGGGGACACCCTTCACTTGAACGAGTGTGGAGTTAACACGAATTCAGTGCATTTTGATAAGAATACAAAACATCAACAAGAAGAAACTGCCTCTTCAGCTAAAGAATGACGAAATATAATTCATATAGCAAACACAATAACCAGACGCTGACACTGCATAAACGGGTACATGGCTATTCAATATAACAATGTAGTTTCAGTTTTTTAGTTTAGTTATTATAAAGACATGGAATAAATAAAATGTTTTTTGGAGATACCAAATAAATTCATTTTTTATTACTAATATTATAGGAACTCACAAATTTGATTGAAATTATATTTCATTGTGTTCACCAAAATGCCTAAAAGAAAACGAGAATTTAAGTGCGTAAACAATCCAAATAATTTCTGATACGTGTGTGGCAATTTAGTCCCCCAACCAAATAGATTCACCGATTCATTACAACAGAATTATCTGCAATATTTTGGAATAGCACCTGCAACTTTTCATGAGCAATGGACATCAAATAATGTTTGTTTATCGTGCCATATAACTCTTGCCGCGTGGGCTTCTGGTTCATCACAGTAATATTAAATTTATATATACAATTGAATTAATAATAAAGTGAATGTTTATTCCAAATTAGACGATACATGAAATTCGGTGTACCGATGATATGAAGAGAGCCGCTCTGCCATTCGGTTGATTGTTACTTTTGCCTGAGCAAATCCACTGGTTTTGGAAAGAGTGCCAAATGGGTTTATGCGACAGTAGCATCTGTTTCGCTTCCAGTTCCACATTCAAGTGAATTTCCTCATCCTAAGTGCCCCGGTTCAACGATTGAATCTTTCGCATCATCACAAGAGACAAACACAAGCAGTGATAATGAATTTCAACAGGATTCGCAATTGCAACATTTTGCGCAGCCTGAACTGAATGATTTGGTGCGAGATCTCGAGCTGTCAAAGGAAAAAGCGGAGGTACTTGCATCTCGCCTGAATCAACGGAACTGTTTGGCTCCGGGAGTAAATGGAACATTTTACAGAAACCGTGATAAACCTTACGTACAACATTTTAAGAAGGAAAACGACATATGCTACTGCAGCGATATTCCTGCTTTGTTTGAGCAACTCTGAGAGCCTTATGATCCAAATGAGTGGCGTTTGTTTATTGACGGTAGTAAGGAGAGTTTGAAAGCAGTCCTACTGCATATTGGAAAAGAAAAACCTTCTATCCCCATCGCTTATGCCATCAACACTAAGGCATCATACTCCACAATTTCCAGTTTGCTAAAAAACATTTAATATGAGCATCACAACTGGAAAATATGTTCCGATCTCAAAGTCGTCGGCATGTTGTGTGGAATGCAGGGTGGATATAGAAAATATTGCTGCTTTTTTTGCCTCTGGGATAGTCGTGCTTGTGAAAATCATTATAGAAGAAAACACTGGTCAGAATTCATTTCAGCGGGTTGTTAGCAATTTTCTTGGGAACAATAAAAGCCCTAACTACGAGGGAATTATTACCGATTTGCTGAAGAACTACAACAAGATGGGTATGGAATGCCATTATTTAATTTCATTCCTGGTTGTTTTCTATTGTATTGTTTTTACCATTTTGTTTATTTCTTACAGGTGTAAATATGTCTAAAAATCCATTTATTGCATGAATTTCTTTCCGGACAATCTTGGAGACTTAAGTGACGAACACTGCGAGAGATTTCACCAACAAATTAAGACCATTGAGCGGCGCTATGAAGGATTTTGGGATAAAGCAATGTTGGGAGACTATGTATGGTTTCTCACTAGAGAAACGGATCCCAAAAGCAACCGAAGACAAAGCAAGAGCCACAACTATTTCTAACACACAAAAATGTCAAGAATGTATTGCAAGCGTTTAAACCCAATAAATTGTCGAAAAAAATAAAAAATTCGGAAAATATGAGATTTGGATTTATTCACTCAATTGCTTATAACTTTGTCATTTTTTGGTCGATTTTCTTCTAGTTGGTCTTAGTTCTAACGTAAAAGTATCATCTTTACGTACATGAAGAGAAACCAGACGTTTTTTTAACGATTTGTACTTTCCGTTGGCACAGAATCACTGTAAAATATGATTTTTTTAAAAATTTGCCCTATTTTCATCGATATATTTTGAACCGCTTTACCAATCAAAAATCCGATTATACATATTTGTTCGTCATCTCATTACCTTGGGTACCAAGAACGACCCAATCGGACATTTCTAGCTCGAGATTTGATTTGTCAAGTAAAAAAAGGTCGAAAAAATTAAAAATTACAAAATTAAAAAAAAAATTTAAATTCATTTTCGAATTCAGCGGGAGAAAATACATAAGGAAAATCAGCTCTCATCAAATGTACATTTTCGGAGTAAACTAGTGAAAAAAATCACATAGTCCCTATGTTTCAATAGAAAGAATTTGAGAATTTGTGTACATAAGTGTACATAAATCTATTAACCCATTTTATACCGAAGTTGCTTTAAAGCAACAACTACTTTTAAATTCCGATCATTTTGGATAGGAGGGAGATATAAAAACGCGGTAAAAAGCATGTGAAAATATGAGGTCTCCACTATACAAATAACACAGTTCAACAAAATCAGAAATATTTGACCGTCTTTACGACCTATCATTTCTAGAAGACTTTTGGACCCAGGTGACGAATGTGACTATAGTTAAAGAAATATTGCCAAAACTCTTATTTTAGAAAATTAAAATTTTTTGATGAACTTTTTAATTTTTTGATGAACTTGTTTTTATAAAATAATACAAAATTGAAAATAATAACGAAGCTTTTTTGCAACATTCAAATAGTATGAACTATAACTTTTAAAATGATACTTTACACGTTTTGCATATTCTCTATGCAAGTGCAAACGTCAATAGCGAAAAAAATCAATTTTCAGGAAAGCTCTAAATAAATAATAAAATAAAATAAATAATAAAATAAAATAAAAAATTGGTTTTAAAAAAATAGATAGAACTATTAAAAACTAAATAAAATCCTTATTTTAAATATTGCAAAACAAATTTTTTATGAAAAAAAGGATAATTTTATAATTGAAGGGCTTAGTGCAATAACTTGATAAGCCACAAAATTAAAATAATGAAATAATCGCCTTCAAAGTTTAAAAACAATGTAGAAAACAAGGCTTTAACTAAACCAGACTGTAAGCATACATAATAGGTACTTAAGGAAGGCTCCCATCACATACCCGTTCATGGATGATAGAAATCCATCGGAAACTGCTTTTTTACAAAAAAAAAAGTGTGGCTTATCAAGTTATTGCACAAAGATAAGTAAAGAAGTTCATAGTCTGAAAAATGGTAGCAAATTATATGATCTTTCTTGATACTTGATACTTGTAAAGAGTGCCAAAATGTGTCTTCTATTACACAGTGCAACACATAAATTGGTTCCTCTTTCGTACCCGGTTTTTTTTTGAAGTGTATATCGAAACTAAAAAAAATCCGCAAAGGACTTGGCCAGATTACATCGAAATTTTTTTTTTTGGACACCCTAAGTTTTTGCACCCAAACATGATTTTTTTAAAAAAGGAAAATTTTTATGGAATCCATATATCATAAACCGTTCGGAATTTTGTTTTTATGTCTTTGGCAAAGTTGTAGATCCAAACCAAAGCAAAAAAATTCTCATATGGACCGACCCAAAAAAATTCCATCCACTGCATCAAAATTGCAAAAAATTGGGAAAAAATGCTATTTTTTTATGATAATATGGAAATAGCCAAACTTTAAAATCCAATTTTAAAATCCTGTTTAGGAAGATGAGGTGTTGTAAAAACCCAGTTCCACCTAAAAACCGCAACACGAAGATAAAACACACATGACAATCACACCCACTCAGAAACATTTTTTAAGAAGTTTTTAAAAAGGGTGTTGTAAAAACCCAGTTCTACCTGCAAAGTGCAACACGAAGATAAAATACACTTGACAATTACACCCATTCAGAAACATTTTTTAAGAAGTTTTTAAAAAAGGGTGTTGTAAAAACCCAGTTCTACCTGCAAAGTGCAACACGAAGATAAAACACACTTGACAATCAGACTAGCACGCAGTATAAATAACAGTTCAAGTATCGTTTCATTGTCATTCAACAAGTGTATTCGAAAGTGAAAAGTCTAATTATATCCGTGTTTTGTGCAAAATTTTACAATTCAACTATTGCGCAATATGGAAAATAGCCGGTGTCCAAACATTGATTATTTTTGTTTAGTTTGTGGTCATATGGTGCCTACAAGTGTGCAAAGGAAAAGGTCTACTCCGGAATTTAAGCTAGCCTATGCATCTTATTTCGATGAGGTTGATCCCAGCGGTGAAGATTACACTCCAAATACAGTGTGTGGCACTTGTTACTTCCGCCTTTTGGATTGGTATCATCGACGAGGTAGAAATTTAAGTTTCATGAAAAATTATGAAATTGTTAATTGCGTTATAAAATAATTACTTTTTATTAATAAAATAAATATATTCATTTTTTCAAAAACATATCAGCATTACAACAATAAAATGTTTAAATAGTAAATTTGAAAACAAGTAACAACAAAAACGGCATTAACCTATATAGTCTTTCTTTGTCGAAACGACAAACATTGGCTATGCAAAATAAGTGTGAGCAAAAAGATGTGCTTTCTAGGGTTAAGGAATGTTCGTATTAAGATGGCATGTACTAGAGAGTTGTTTATATTGTTGTTAGATATAATTTAGCTGAAGAAAGATTTCTTAAATTCCCAGTATTTAAGCCATTTCAGGACAAAATCATGAAAAAATCATAAAAAAATAGCATTTTTTCCCAATTTTTTGCAATTTTGATGCAGTGGATGCAATTTTTTTGGGTCGGTCCATATGAGAATTTTTTTGCTTTGGTTTGGATCTACAACTTTGCCAAAGACATAAAAACAAAATTCCGAACGGTTTATGATATATGGATTCCATAAAAATTTTCCTTTTTTAAAAAAATCATGTTTGGGTGCAAAAACTTAGGGTGTCCAAAAAAAAAAATTTCGATGTAATCTGGCCAAGTCCTTTGCGGATTTTTTTTAGTTTCGATATACACTTCAAAAAAAAACGGGTATGAAGGAGGAACCAAACGATGACCTTAAAAATGCTGCACTGTGTTACATGAGCTTCTTCGGAAGACTGTAAGACAGTAAAAACCATTTTATTAAGTCAATGTGGCTTATCAAGTTTTTGCAGAAATTTTATTTAGAATTTTTTAATTTTGAAGAAATGTTATCTGTATTTCAGACATTTAGTGCTGTAGAAACTTGTAATAAATGCCAAGATATTTTAGCAATTATTACAAGTATCTGTTGCTCGAAAATCCTGCAAAATAGCAACTATTTCCTCAAAATAAAAAAATCTTAAAGAGAATTTCTGCAATAACTTGATAAGCCACGTGGATTTGAAAAAAATGGGTTACCAGAATCCAATAATTTTTATAAGCAACTGTGTAATATTCTCTGTAATAATCTTTGTAATATTATCTCTGTGTAATATTTACTTCCGTATATTCATCATCTACCTAATGTTTTATTAAAATATATCGTATTTGCTGATTTAAATAAATCAATGTCACAAAGCCCTTTTGATGTCACTTTAAAAAAAAAAAATTTTTTTTTCTGAAACCTATAATTTTTATCTTTGAACAAAACGATGAATTCTGAGAAAATTAAAAGCGAAAGTGAAGATTTTGCGGTAGAAAGTGATGACAGTGTGGTGGATAAACAGTTTTTTGCCCTCGCATGATGATTTAACTTCGGAAAGCAGTGAGGTATAATTGTTTTAACCCATTGTGGCTTCACTTTTTATTTAAAAAAAGGTATTGTTAAAATTTTGAGTGGATTATCGCGTTTTTTTATTTAGGAAAATGATTTGGTAGAACGTAATGATAAAATTCCTGATAGAAATCGTGAAATAATGCAGGGATCCAGTGAGGTATATGATTTGGTTTTAAAGAAATAAGTTTTAAAAGTAAGTATAATTCACAATATATTTGTTGTTCAGGAAAATGCAGTGGATAATGATGAAATCGGATCTTTTGAGAAAAAATGCGGTTTTCGCTGGAGAACCCGAAATAAAGCTAATTATGAGCGAAATCAAAGAAAAAGGAAGTGCAACTCTGAAAGGGAGTATATTTGCCCTACAACAAACAAAACTATTGAAGCGCGTGAGCAAGTTACGAACAAAACTATGAGTTGTAAGAAAACTAAAAGCGAAAGTGAAGATTTTTCGGAAGATAGTAATGACAGTGTGGTGGATGAACATTTTTTGCCCTCGGATGATGATTTAACTTCGGAAAGCAGTGAGGTATAATTTATTTAACCCATTATGGCTTTACTTTTTATTTAAAAAAAGGTATTGTAAAAATTTTGCATGGATTATCGTGTTTTTTTTATTTAGGAAAATGATTTGGTAGAACGTAAGGATGAAATTCCTAAGGAATTCCTAAGTTTTTCTTTTTGAAAATAAAACTTCTTTACAATAACACTAATAACACCTCATTACAAAATTAGTTGCTTACACTCTCCTATACAATCCATATATTCGATTTTTTCAGATTATTTAGACGTAATATCCCACTGTGCAATATTAAATTAGCCCAAAAGTATGTATAATTTTTTAAATATTTTTGTTTTCAATAAAATTATGCTGTAATAAATTTATAAAATTTCTGCAAAAACTTGATAATAAAATGGTTTTTACTATCTTCAAGTCTTCCAGCGGCAAATATTTATTAGAAGATTTATATTGGCATTTATTAGGAGTATCTAATAAGAAATTAATAAATTTTTGGTATAACTAGATAAGCCACAAAAGTTAAAATAAATCATACATTATCCACCATACTTCAATCAATATATTTACAAAAAAATTCAAGTTTGCTTTTATTTTCTTTAGAGTTAATCTTTTTTTTCAGAAGTGTATCTTATGGGTGTGGCATATCCTGTTCTTGCGTAAAAAAATATTGAAATATATTCGAATTGTAAAAAGTAACATTTGCTCTAGATCTGAAAGTATTTGGAATATAGCTTAAATCATTTAAGTGGATATTGATACCACGTTAGGTAATGCAATGAACACATAAAATCATTTTTTGAAAACGTGTGGCTTATCATGTTTTTGCACTAAGCCCTTCAATTATAATAAAATAACAATGTAAATCATTTTTACAGGCATAATATGTATGGGAGTGTGCGATAAAATTTATCACAACCAAAGTAAATGTTCAGGAATTGATCAATATTCGATGGGAATCATGGAAAAAATAACTTTATACTTTTCATGTCGGATGACTGTATACAGTATATAAAAAATGTTGACATGATTTTAACAGAAATACAAGACCAAGTGAACAAAAATAAACAAAATTTGGTTGATAATAAACATGAATTCAAGTTGTCACTAAAGCAAAATGAATGTGAAATGAACAATTATTAGAAGCTATTGAAAAACGCGTATGAAGAAAGAGTGAAAGAAATAGACAGCACAAAAATCATGTGAAAAAATGTAGAAGAGGTTAAAAAATTATATGGATCTGTAAATGAATTTAAAAACAACAACAACAACAACGAAATATGCATATCATTAGAAGAAAAAAATTTCAACATGTGTAATGAAATAAAAAAGAGATAAAGCATGTTGAAAATAGAAACAAGGCAGCGAAGTCCAGCATTAATTCTACATGGCAAAATTACTTAAAGAAACCAAATATTTCACTGAGTTCAAAGTGGAAAATATTTCAAGCTGTATGCAGAGCGGTACAAGCGTATGGTGCGCAAGTCTGGGGGTTTACAGCTTTTGAAATAGTCGATAAACTTCAAAGATATTTTCTTAAAAGAATATTGAAAATACCGGATTTCACACCTAATTATGCACTGGTTTTAGAAACTAGAGCTACAGAAAGCCATTTATATACATTATGTCTTCATCTTAATTATTTGACTAAAACATTGTATAACTATAGTACGGAAAGGTTACCACATAAATTATCAAAGCTAGTTTTTCAGAAAAACATTCTTTGGGCGAAGGAAATTAATGAAATTGGTGAGCAGTTTCATATACGTTTTGATGTGGATCTATCTATGAATGAGTGGATTAACCAGTGTTTAGAAATTGTGTTCAAACTTCGAAGTAGCAAACGTTCTGAAATGGAAGAACTTGCTACAGCAAGTAATACTCGTATTTACAAGCACCTCACTCCTGCTATGGGTTTGACATACATACTTGAAGAAAATTTGTCAATAAACGAAATATCTGTAATTATTAAAGCGCGATGTGACACGCTGCCGCTAAGAAAATGTATGTTTAATAGTAGCACCTCTTCTATCTGCAATTTATGTAATATGGGCGAAGATGAAAATTTATTACACTTTATGGGAACATGCCCGATACTAAGAGAATTTATGGTTCGTTTTTTCGGAAAAAATAATTTTGATCAAAATACGCTAATAAGTTTATTAAACGGAACACGCGACGGTTGTAACTGGAAAAACCTAGCAAATTATATCATAAATGCCTTAAGTTACCGAAAATTTTTGCTTACAGAATTTGAAGCTTAAAGCTTATGAAACACTGAAATATTGTTATAACACATTTGTAATTATATAGGCTGACGACACTATGCCAATGCCTCTTACTGCTTTATTTGTGTTTTATATACACAATAAAGTTATTCTAATCTAAATCTAATCTAAGAGATCAAGGAGACAAGTCAAAAACAACACATCAAAATGGCATATGCAGAGTCGGTAAAGAAAACAGTGCTACCAGATGTGAATAAACAAGTTCCCTTAATTGTGGAACCAAAAGAAAAACAAGGGGTAGAAAAAAAAACAAGGGAAGCTTAAAATGAGAAAGTAGATCCTGTTAATTTAAAAATTACAAGTGCAGAAAATATAAGAAACGGAACAGTGGTAATTCAAAGTGAAAATAGTGAAGAGAGAAAATAAAAAACACAATAGAAAATGAGTTACATGACATGACTTTTGTACACAAAGAAGAGGAAATAATTAAAAAACTCAAAAAACAGAACCCTTAAACTTCTAATGCAGAAATATAAACAATAGAAAAATACGAAATAAAAAGAAATAATAAAACTATATATAATGTGAAAATGGCAGTTGATAATGAAACATACACAAAAATGATAGAAGCAAGAAAAGTAAATATAGAATGGGAAATATGTAGAGTGTTCGATGGAAAAGATGTTATGCAGCGCCTTAAATGTAGAGGATATAACCATATTGCAAAAGAAAAGAGTGTAAAAATAAGGAACAGATAATAAAATGTATAAATTGCATGAAAATGTATAGTAAGCTTAATATGGATTTAGATGAAAACCACTTTACTAACAGTGTACCAAAATAAACTGAATTTAAAAATGAGAATGATTGGACTAACATCTTAACAACCAAAGCATATACATATGTGCGTTTTACACACATGTGCAAGGACTAGTAAATAATTATAATCAAGTGGAAGTTATCGCATCAATAGAAAGTCCGGACTTATTTATACATACGGAAAACCATTTTACACAAGACGTCGAGGAAAATGAAATTATTTTACATGGGTATGATCATATTGTGTCGTTATCTACATCTTCAAGAACTGGAGGAGTTGTTATATATTTTAAAAATATATGGAAATAGACAAAATTTATTGAAAAGGTAGGTGTAAAATACTGGATTCTAGTATGTAAAGCCACATGTCAAGACAATCAAATTATAATTGCTGCAATATACAGTAAGGGACAAAATTGTTCACATGATTATCGTTATTGAGAATATATGACACATATTTATCTTTTCTTCACTTTTATTCAAACTTGTTTAATTAAATTAAATACTCTAATCCTACTGAATACAAAAATATGAAAACTTAAAATAAATGTGTGCTGCGGACTATATCACTATTCTTGAAGACTCATATCTACCAAGTCTTGATATATTCGGCTTGGATCCGGGACAAAACGACATCTTTATGCAGGATAACGATCCTAAGCATACTGCGAAAAAAACTAAAAAGTGGTTCGAAGAAAATGGCATCAAGCTTTTGGATTGGCCGCCCCAGTCTCCGGATTTAAACCCGATCGAACACCTTTGGTCTATATTAAAAAGGAAGATTTTTGCTCAAAAAAATCCTCCTAAGACCATAGATGAACTATGGGAGCGTTCTATTGAAGCTTGGGAAAATATTGATCCAGAAATGCTAAATAATCTAGTAAAAAGTATGCCGAAAAGAATTCAATCAGTTAAAAAAGCTCACGGTGGACACACAAAATATTAAGACCAAAAATAGGACGAGTTTTTCACCTGGTGCCAATATTGTTCACACTTGAACCTTTGAATTAATATTAATTAAAACATTATGTACCTGGATTTATTTTAAGTTTTCATATTTTTGTATTCAGTAGGATTAGAGTATTTAATTTAATTAAACAAGTTTGAATAAAAGTGAAGAAAAGATAAATATGTGTCATATATTCTCAATAACGATAATCATGTGAACAATTTTGTCCCTTACTGTACATATCACCTAGTTATGGAGAGTCAGAGTTTTGTACAACGTTTAAAGAAGTCCTAGAAGAAATATGTGATTATAGCTGTGATATTTTAATAACAGGAGATTTTAATATATACTGGTGTAAATGAACATACACGAGTAACAAATAGTTCCAGTGCCATAATTGACTATATAATGACAAATATCTATAATATAACAGTACCCAACAGTACGTACTACGAATAAAATATTTTAATTAAGTGTGAAAATAGTGATCATAACAATGTAGACAATAAAGAATTGCAAATTTTAAGGTACAAAAAGAGACATTTAACGCAGAGTTGGTTAAAAATATAAAATATAATGAATATCAAAACATTAATGAAAATGTAGTTTTATTCGATAATTGTTTTAAAGAAACAATAAAAAAATTTACTAATAAGAAATTGATACAGAAAAAAAAACAATGTAAATCGATGGTTTAATAATGAATTATGTTTAATAAAGAAAAATAAAATAACTAAATATGAATCAGCAAAATTTAAAAACACGAATCAGGACAACCAATTACAAAACAATAAGAAATGTATATAAAGTAAAAATTAAAAACGAAAATAATAAATACATTAATAATAAAATTAGCAATGCAGGAGTTATAGAAACAACTGCAACCACAACAACAGATACAACAAAGAAACCACCTAGATTAATCAACTGTATCAGCATATAAGAAACAACAGACACAATAAAGAACACACCTAAATTAAATAGCCATATCAGCATATATTAAATTGTCATTACAAATAAATAACTAAAACTTTTGAATTGATTTGATAAAACAAATTACTTAATTGCGAAACCATTTAAAATATATTTATTGAACTTTAATTTATGTAAGCGCTTTTTGTATTTAGGAAATAAGTTTCGTTTTAAAAGAAAATATTTAATAACGACAGAAGTATTTTGGTAACAAAAGAAAGAATATATGTTTTTTTATTTTGAACACTAAAAACTCACAAAGGTAACTCAGGCGATCAAAAACAAATGTGGAGAGAGATCAAAGATCTAGTATTTAAAAAAAAAAAACAATAACGTAATAAAAACTGTGATATTTAACCAAGTAGAATATAAGGATAATAAAGAAATCGCTAGTCAATTTAATAACTATTATGTAGATAGTATTAAATTAATAAGAGACTCAATTGAAAATGAACAATATGAAAACAAAATAACTGTGATAAAAAATAAATCCAAATTCCGTGCAATTAATATTTTAGAACTTAAGAATATAATTATACAAATGAAAATTAAAACTGACTGTGATAAAATATCCAATTAAATAATTCTTGATAACTGGAACGTAACTGGAGAAACAATATTAAAAATTATCAATAAATCATTAGACAGAATTTCCTGAAAACTTTAAAGAAACTACGATAACAACAATTGAATAAGTACCAAAAACAAATAAATGTGAAGAATACCGCCCAATAAATACGTTAAAAACATGTAAAAAAAATTTTAGAAAAAGTGAAAGAACAATTAGAAAAATATATTGAAAATAATTAAACAAAATATCAATCAGTATTTCGTAAAAAAAACTCACGTGAAACGACTGTAAATTATGTAATAAGTAAATGGAAAAATATAGAGAAAACAAAAAAAGTGATGGCAATATTTCTAGATTTTAAACGAGCTTTTGAAACAATCTACAGACAAATAATGGTGAAAAAACTCTATATGTATGGAATACAAAGTACGGAATTAAATTGGTTTGAGTCGTATTTGAAAAATAGAAAGCAAGTAACAAAAGTTAATAATGTTTTATCAAATGCAATTGAAAATAATTTCCGCGTACCACAAAGTTCAATTTTTTTAGCTCTTTTATTTATTATATATATGATATGCCAAAGGTATTAGACAGAAGTGAAATGGTGCTATACGCAGATGATACGTTAATATACACGGAAGGCGACAATTATAAAAGTTGTAGAGAAAATATGTACCATGACATCCACAAAATTAAAAATTGATTAAAAATTAATCAATTAAAAATAAACAAAAAAACAAAAATAAATGAATAAATATGAGCACTAAAGAAAAAATTTGAGTACTGAAGAAACATTTAAAATAAATGATAAAATAATAGAAAATGCTGAACAAATAAAATATCTCGGATTTATAATCGATAAGGAGTTAAAATTTAAAGACTATACATGTAAAAACATCGGATTTTTTAAAAGAATAAGAAATAAAATATCAAAAACGACTGCAATAAATATCTATAATACTATAATTAAACCACATTTTGAATATGGATCGACTATAATATATAAATGCTGTAATTATATTCAGGTAGAAAGAATGCAAAAACTACTAAATAAAGCAATGATATACTAAAATGCAATCGATATACACACATCAAAGAAATGCTTGGAGAACTAAAATGGATGAATATAAATCAAATACTGAAATTACAGACTTTATTTTTTATTAAAAAAATTAAACAAGGCGATGCCGCAGAATATATATGCGATCAAATAAAATATGTTGGAGAAGTACAACCGTATGGGTTAAGGAATACTCAAGATTTTCGAATCCGCAGTCGCGACAACACACATGCAAAGATTTATTTTTTACAAGGGTTTTAAACTGTTTAATCAATGAGTTACCAAACAATATGAAACTTGAAAGAAATTACAATATATTTAGAAAAAAATTTAAAAATTTTATAAAATACAATTTATTTATATAGAGCTTAAAACAAATGTAATAAGAATCTATGTAATATTTTTGAATATTAAAAGTATTTTTAATACTAATAAAAAATGCAACTATTTAAAGTTGAAATTTCTCATTTTTCACGATTTCGTTAATAAAATATCTAAAACCAAAAGAAGATCCAAGACTTTATTACGTCCCGTTAGTGAATATCACAGGTTACTTAAGTTATGAAAAGTATCGCATACAATTTGATTATTATACAAAAAATGTATATATTTGTATGCCTTAAAAATATGGAGTTTGTGACAAATCTTAATTAATAAAATTCAGATAAAAATATTCAATATGATTAACACATGTTTTCTAATCAATACAAATCAAGTTTCAGTTAATTGAAGTGTGCTTTCTTCAAAAATAACGATCTTAAATGATGCATGTTCAAAAATGTATTTTTTTTATTTTCCCCATAGTAACTACATACAAAATTAATTTTTTAAAAAATGTTGAAAATTTTGAAATCCAGATTGAATTTTCGTAAAATTTTGAAATAAAAACGATGGATTTTTCGCAAAGTCCATACTTTAAAATCATGTTAAAAGTTATTCGTTTATAGTATATGAATTAATAGAAATTTTAAAGAATAAAAAATAGACTTTTGGTAAAAGTTGAATTATCGAATATTTCGACAAGTGGAGCTAAAATTTGATATTACATTCGTGATCTGTGTCCTAAAATCGATCAGAATTGATAAGTCGCATGTCCGATGCATTTTCAGTGTTTCACAGTGTAATTAATTAATTTTTGCATTTTTTATAGCACTTTTTTGAAAAATTATTAATTTATATAAAGAATACCGGTGTTATAAAAGTTATATGCTGATTTGGATAAGGTTATATGGGAAATTTTTTCTAACGAGAAAAATTTGTTGTGCAGTATTTACTTTTTATGTAAAATTACAATATCGGATTAAGAAATTTCCAATATTATAAAAACTTTAATATTTAGAAAACTACTTAATTTTTTTCTTAATGTAAAATATTAGCTATATTATTTCAAGAGACAGAAACATTTTCAAAATTGCGTCAGTCAATTTTGAAAAATCGCAAGAACCAGAAAGATCACATTATTTGATACGGTTTAGCAAATATCTATCTTACCGCTAGGGGGCGCAATAAGAGTATAAAAACTTCGGAAAAAGCTTGTTGAAATACCATTACAAAACTTCGTCAAAAAATTCCCTCGGGATTGATGAGTGTTATAAAATGGGTTAACTAAACAAGAATTGTGTGCATTAAATTCAATATTACAAAATTCAAGCTATAAAAAATACTTTTGGTATGACAACACATTTTCAATGTTTTATGAGAAGGTATACAATATTGATCACTTTTTATTTAATCCAATCAATTGATTTTTAATCAAATTTGTATACAAATTTAATACAAAATCATAGTCGAATGTATTTAAATTTAATTGAAAAATAATTCAATAAATGACTTATCAATTTGTTAATTAAATGAGCCGCCTTTCGTTGTTATCGGAATTTCAGCAATAAAAATAATTGAATCGGGTGTTTCCGTGATTGAAATGATTTGTTATATTTTTGTGTTTATGTATAATTTTGGGGTTACGCAAAATTTGTGTAATACATATTAACTTTTAGAATTAGAAAAAAAATCCAATATCGTGTGAAAATAACGAATTTTTACAGGTTTTGAGAGTTCTTTAAGTAAAATATAATATTGTTTAAAAAATAACCGACCTAAAAAAACCGTTTCTCGAATTAAAATAAAAAAAACCAATAAATTTTTTATATACAATTTCATTAATTAATTTAATTTTTTTAACAATTTATAAAAGCATTCATAAAATGCTTTTTGTTTACAAAATTTAAGTACTTTTGTAAAAATGTGGCAACATAAGTAAAATAATCTGACAAGGAAACTACACAGTGGTGAATCAGCAGATTTGAATGAAACTTGGCTATGTTGTAAAGGACAAACAAATACTAGACATGTAGTGATCTTCGATATGACATTTGCTTATGCGATCTGACAACACATGACACTAATGTAATAACATGTTTTCGTTCATGTAAACTGCAACCAACTTAAGATTTATTATTATTTCCGGTGACACAGAACAAGCGTGACTTAAAATAAATATAAGAAACCTTGTAAAAGTAAAAATTAATAAAATAAATAAATATATTACAGACACGTATATTTTTAGTAGCGCAATCTCAAGTTCAGGGGTTAAAAATTTGGTTCAAAAATTATCCAATTTTACGTTTTTTTAATATTTTTCTCATATAAGTTATTAAACTATAGGCATCCACTGGTATATAACGCATGTCCGTGCATGTCCGAACATTTTTGTTATTAAAAAAAAAATTCGGATACATCTGCATGGGAAGTTGTTGTTGGTTTGTGTTCAAATGAACATATAACAATGCTTATTTAATTTTATCGAGTTGCTGCCTGAAAGAGCACGACTTTTTCCGAAGAGCTTTTATAACCCATATTTTAAATATTTCATATGTGTGTCAACCCCTGGCCTCAGCATAGGCAATATGGTATCAAAATATTTATTTTCTCGAGAAGTTGAATACTGTGTACAAAAAAATTAGAATATCTTAAATTTTAGACATGTTTTCATATAAAAATGTTGTTACTAATTTTTAATTATTTCTTTTTAACCCCAAAATGTGCAATTACACACCTAAAAAAATAAGTGTCTAATATTTTTTTTTGTCCTCAACAACATATCCAAGTTTAATTAAAATCTGCGGATTCACCACTATGAAGTTTACTTGTGAGTATAAAAATGAGAAAACCATAAATTCCGATAATCTGTACACGGAATTAAAAGTCAAATTGTTTAGAGAAAGCTTGTGACTTTTGCATTGTGTTTATCTCTAAAAATCAAATCTTAAAATATAAAAAGTTGACATCAAAAACATTTCTTAAAAAAATGTTTTTTAATTACCCAGTCATAAACTGCCAGTGTACAAAAAATCAAGCACTGGCATACCACCACAAATTACTGGCAGAGCACTTGTTTGCGACGCTTTACCAGCGTCTATAAAAAGCGTATTTATTTTACAATAAATTCGGTGGTCTATAAAAAAAAGACACTGACAAAGAATTAGCTACGACCACAACACGCAACGTTTGCATAAAGTGTTTTGCCTGTGTGTGAAATTGCCAACGTTTTAAAAGTATATGCACTGGTTGTGCTTTCATTTTATAAAAATAATCATGCTTTGTTTAAAAAGGTAAACAGAAGGTATCGAGTTCGATTACACTGTGTGTAATTTTTTAAGTCATGGCAAAATAACCATATACGGACACCACTACGTGATAAAAGACTAAAAAAAAAGACCCGTGTCTCCCAATTTTTCCCAAAGTCATCTCCTCTTTTGTTTATGGGCCGCCAAAGATTTGGGGCCTCGGTATCATTTTCGCAAAAAAGTGATCATTTTCTCAGGCTCATATCTTGCAAACATATAAAATCAAAAAAACTTCACCTTCCAGATCAAAATCGCAAAAAACTTAAAAAAAATCGATTTTTTTTACCTTTTTTCCCGTGTTCAGGTCCATAGGTAGCAAACCGTTCAAAATTCAAGGAAACAATCAACTACAATTTACCTAAGATCTCAATAAACAAATTTCTAGAACATATAAACTTCCTAGAGATGATTCTTAACACTGTTTAGGTAGCGCGCAAAAGTGAAAAATTTTTTAATTTCATTTTTTTTCCTTTTTTCTCCTGTTCAGGTGCATAGGTAGCAAACCCAATTCCCAGGAAGTTTATATGTTCTAGAAATTTGTTTATTGAGATCTTAGGTAAATTTTTGTAGTTGATTGTTTCCTTGAATTTTGAACGGTTTGCTACCTATGGACCTGAACACGGGAAAAAGGTAAAAAAAAATCGAATTTTTTTAAGTTTTTTGCGATTTTGATGTGGAAGGTGAAGTTTTTTTGATTTTATATGTTCGCAATTTTGGTTCTTTATGACTAGAGCTACAACTTTGCCATAGAGAGTAAATCGAAATTCTGAACGGTTTGCAAGATATGAGCCTGAGAAAATGATCACTTTTTTGCGAAAATGATACCGAGGCCCCAAATCTTTGGCGGCCCATAAACAAAAAAGGAGATGACTTTCGGAAAAGTTGGAAGACACGGGTCTTTTTTTTTTTGGTCTTTTATCACGTAGTGGTGTCCGTATATGGTTATTTTTTTCGTGTTGCACTGTATTACAGTCAACAAATTATTTTTGAAATTTTTTGCTTTTTTAATATTTTTTTTAAAAAAAAATATTTTTTGTTTGTGGAAAAGCTATTTTTTTTTTTGCTTTTCCAACGTTGGCAAGTTGTTTCCAACAAACCTTATACCAGTGCTGTAATATTTGAGGAACCAACGGTTACCCAACAGTTAGCATTAACTTAAGTTTTAAGATATCAATTAGTATATGTCTTGTTAGTTCAGTGGGTAGAGCACTTGTCTGATGGGTTCGAATCCCGGTATTACCAACAAAATTATAAATTAAATTTTTTTATTTTAGTTTAAAAAATCTATTTTTAGACAACCTATCTTATGGTTTAACAAACAATATAGCAGCGTTGGAAATTTTGTTTCTCCAATGCATTTGCGAGAATTTTTGAACAGGTGGGCCATTTGTCTAATGATGCTATAATCTTGGGATTGTGAAAGCACATGTAAGACCTGTTAAAGAGTAAAAGGGTTAAATAAGCTTTAAACTTTTAATATTTTCTGAGAGATAGGGCTTTGAAAAAATGTTAAATGTAATTTCACTAGTTTTTGGACATGCACCCTACGTCAAGCATTGGTCGAAACGGACAAACGTTTGACAAAAAAAATTACTTTTAGTGTGTTAAAAAAAGTTAACGCTGATTTCAGAACTTTTTGATTTCGGATTATAATGACATACGGCTTATAATTAAAGTCAGGATAAAAGATCTTGTCAAAAATTACAAAATTTTGAAAATAAAATTGTTTGATCACAAAAAGCGCCATATTTTAATTATCTTTTTTAACTGATGTTTATTCTTTATAATTATGTATATCTACACCATTTCCACTTGTTATTCAGAAAATCACACATCAATTTCAAAAACTACCAATTGTAATTTCAAAATTGCACTTGATTTTCTGAAAATACCAAATTTAATTCAGAAACATTCAGAAATACAAAATGTAATTGTTGTAATTGCTTTTTTAAAATTGCAATAACAAAGTTGGGATTTTTCATTAAATAAAGAGTTGTTATTGTACTATAATCTAAAAATAATATTGCCACACCAAATTTGTTGTATTTTTTATCGTTAAGTTGTGTAACGAAAAACTGACCCTATTTTTTGTCCGTAACTGTATATATTGTAAGTTATAACGTTATAATTACCAACCGTACCAAAAAAAAACCAAATATATTGTACATATTGTACATATTTCTCAAATTTTTTGAATTACCAATGTTATACCAACGTTGGCAAGATCGCTCAAACCAACGGTTGGCCACTGTTATCAATCAGGTAACAGGACAATACTGTCAAGAATGTTAATCAACCGTTCTGCCAACGCATAACCAACCGTCACCGACGCTTTGCCAACAAAGTGCAGATTGTTTTTTCTGCCTGGGTAATTTCAATGATTATGTGGTACAAATTTTAGCCAAATCGGATAATGCTAACCTGTTTTGACCTGCGACCAAAGTACTTCACAATTGAAAAATTTTCGAAAATTAAGGAGTTCGCAGCAGGTTATCATTATCCGATTTGTTTGAAATTTGCACCACATAATCTTTTTACCTAGTTGTACAAGAACTTGGCTAATATCTAATGAGAGTCAGAGTTATTTTTTTAAAAATTCTATAAAAATGAAAAATACGCCATTTTGAGCCAAAATTCAAGTTGCAATATCTCAAAAACCATTAGTGCGATCAGCGTGCGAAAATTAGTTCAAAATTATGTGATATTTTTGTTAACAGTCTTAAAAAAATTTTCAAAATTCTGAAACTTTGGTCGCATGTAAACAAGGGTTAAGCTTTCTGATTTTTCTCAAATTCTTACCACATAATTTGTTTATCTAGCGGTTCAATAATAAGCAGCAAAATATTTAATGAAAATCGAAATTTGAAATAAAATTTCCATACACAATAGATAGACAAGAAAACGTGTCTTGTTTTAACACAAATTATAACAAATTTAAAAAAACCTTGAACAATTTTGTTGAAATAATCCAATAAAAACAAAAATAAAATAAAACTGTTTTTTCTTTGTTTGAGTTAAACGATAAATGATATTTAATCGTTTTTTTTTCAAACACTATAATCCTAAATATATACAATTCAACAAAATTAATATTAGTTAAAAAACTTTATTCAAATATCTCTTTTTGGGATCAAAAAATTGTATTTTCAAAATTTGTTATTTTTCACAAAATCTTCTGTCCTGACTTTAATTATAAGATATTCATACCAAATATTAAGAACACTTTGTTTCATAATTCAAAATAAAAAAAAAATTATTGTTAAAAGTTTGCCAATTTCGACCATTGCCTGACGTAGGGTGCATTTAAATTTTTTTAAAAGCCCTATCTTTTAGGAAATATAAAAATTAATTTTGTTTTTTTAACAAAGTTCCAAGAAAATTTTAAAGAGAAACAGTTTTTAGGCAAATAATACCATTTTTCATATTTTTTCAATTTTGAAATTTAAGGAGTTTTCACGACAAAACTATTAAAGCTAATTTAAAAAAGTTTGTTATCACTTTTTCATGAAGTATTGTAAACAAGGAGAATTTTTTGTTTTTAAATCGATTAAATAACAGATTTGGTAGATAATCAAAAAAAAAAAAATCATGGCAAAAAAAAACATTTTAATTTTTAAATTTAGATATCTTTAAAAGTAGAGGAGATAACCATAATAAGCATTTTTTTGCTTTATCTTACAACGTTACTCCAGCCTTAAAATTGCAGATATCATTCCACATTTACAAAGTTATAAGCCCCAAAATATTTATATACAAGAGATAGTCAACTTTGACAACCTGTAAGTAGACCCTATACTAAAACAGGCTGACTCAATAACAATATTACAAAAGAACTACACCTATTTTACAATTTCCAATTTCACTCGTACGTAGACGTTTTTTAGTTACTACCATTATTATTTTCAAATACCCCACTGTGCGTTGAATGTATGTATGCCATTTTCCGAATCAAAACAGATATGACGTGATATGGAATTATATATATATATGACTATACATTTTTATTGTTATATATGCCTATATCGGCAAATTAACTATGATAAGTGTATCTCAAAATAATTAATTTTTCATGAATCGAGTTGATATTTAATGCTCACTTGATCATTTACTTAAAAAAAAGTTTACTGATAATTTTATGGTACATTAATTATAACTATTTTGCATTCGAATAAATTGTTTTGCATAACCGGCAAATAAAACAGGGTAGCATACTTTAAACTGTCTAAATTTTTTATCTGTATGTAGATACAAATTAAAATATCAATAGCTTGCTAAAACAAAAAAAAAATAATTTGCTTCAAACTAAATAATGCTGTGGAAAACCAAAATTACTCTATGAAAATTTTAAAGTAATATGCTCAGCATTACCAAACTTTTGAGTCCAAAATTTGAAAAAAAATAAAATTCACTCCCAAGTCTAATTTTAAGCGGGGGGGTAAGCGGAATAAGCTCATTAAGTGTTATTAAGTGAGATTTTTCACTATCGGGACACTCCAATCTGTATCTATTTTCAGTTCAGTACCGAATAAAATCGTCCAACTTTTAAATATAATATTAATTACA
>JAEKOY010000492.1:0-25000 GCA_021234595.1 Delia radicum
CTAAATATATATATGGTTGATTGTACCGTACACAATTACTAACCGATTTTTTTTGGAAATACAAATAATTGTATAATATGATTGCTTTTTAGATCCTGTTTGCTCTTTTTAGTTACCAGTACAGAGTTTTTGCTTTATTAATCGATTATAGGTAATTCCGAATAAAATAACGTTCATTCAAATAAATTTTAATGGTTTTGATCACATTCCAACCAATCTTGTTTCTGGGTGTATACAAATATTTAAGAGTAATTTAAAAAGAGTAAAAAACGAAAAGATCTTTTTCGGAATTGAAGAACTATATTAAGCGGTTTTTGTGTTTATACAATAATTTATAATGTTTAAAAAATTAAAAAAATATTTTTCTTTTGACAACGAATAGATGTAGAAAGCTTTGGAAAAATCAGTGCTTGTTTAATTAAATTTTTAATTCAATTTTTACTTATTTTTCTATTATTTCATTTTCTTAGATTACATTTCAGTCTTTGATATATAGTATTCCGATCTACATACAAAAGGAACAAAGAAAATAATAAAGGAAAATAAAAGAGAGACACAACCCTGTATCGATATCGCTAAAAATTTAACTGAAATGTAGTATATTTAACAGTTTTTTTCTCCCTGTTTTTATTTTACTAATATTTAGCAAAGGGATTCTGTTTAGTTTTTAGTAACTTTTTGTGCTATTTTTACAGACTTATTTGTATGAGTGCATGTTTGTAGTCAGTAGCCCAAAATATATTTTGACCAAATACTTTTCCAAATCAAAGAATTTGCAAGAAAATGGTTTAGATTTGTTGTTGCATATTTTATTGTAAATGCATATTTTGCTATACTTGCATGTATTGGCATTTTTTATTGCATATTTTCATATAATTGCACATTTTTGCATATATTGTAAAAATGAAAATTAAGTTTTAATTAAAAATAAACAACATTTGTAACCCTGAACATACACTCAGGGAACTTCTGCTTTAAATATTTGCAGTTGTTTGAGTTGTAATACAGTATCATTATTTTTAAATGAAAAAAACAGTAATTTGTAGAAGAAATTTTAGTTTTGACTACAATTGTAGTTCATTTAAAAAAACAAACCACATCAAATTACTGAATTATGATTTTACATTCATTTTATACAGTAGTTGTTTTTTTTTTTATTTTAAAAAGTAAAACAAATAAATGTTTGGTTTATTTTTTACTGCATATGTACTTCATTTCTTTTACAATTGTGATTCATTTTTGAACACAAAAAATAAACAAATAACAATGTTAGTTGCATTAACTGAAATGTAAGTAGTCCTTTCTTGAAGTGAAATTTCATTTGTTTTTAACTACATATGCAGTGGTCTTTATCTCATAGTATTTTAAGTGTAGCCTCTAGTTGTGATCCGTTCGACATTTATATTGGATTTCATTTTTAAACCAACCAGCTCGAAAAATAACATTGATTACATAGATCTCTAACTCTTTGGCATTAGCTGCCAGTGTACGTTACTCATGAGAATATGTTGGACATACTTTGTATACAAAAAGTATTTGAATGTGTATGAAAAAATGTGTTTGCTGTTAAAAGAATAAGAAGAGTTTGAGATCTATGTAATCTATGACTAATAAATCGATTTCCAAAAATCTAAAAATTGTATGTGCATATTTTTGGATTTTTAGTGCATATTCTTTGGTTTTTGTGCATATTTCGATTCATGCGTCTGTTTTCATATATAAAAAAGTTCGAGGAATATCCCTAAAAACCACCAAATATTTAAATATATACTTGCCCTTAAATATGTACTTGGCCTATACACAGATCGCTGCACAGAAATATGTGTCACATTCTACCGGAAACTAAAAATTACAAGGAATTTACTTTCGCAAATGTCACATATTTTTGACGTCGAGTAGCGAACGTATTACAGTGTTATATAATGCGTGGATCCCTATGGCGATTTATTACTTTACCCATTATTTGGTAGTGTGTGATTTTGCTGGGATGTGTAGATTTAACTAATTTATACATCTTAAAAACCGAAGACTTTTTCGTTTAGAATTCAATCAAACCTATTAAAAAAACCTATACGTGCTGAACCATTTTCCACCTTGTTGCAAAATGCTGCTGTTTATTATTCAGATATAAGTAATGAGAACCCATTACTGGTATTTTGTTGGGTATATGAACTGGTGTCGTTTAACACAAATTTTTACTTTGGTCGCGTAAAACATCATAACAAGTCGTTAATGATCCTGAGGAAAATCATTGTCATTATTGTCTAGAAATACTTATATATTATTTTTCTGTAATACCTGATGATTGAACTAGAAATAAGTCAAGCGAGACAGTTCACTTTGTGTATGAGGAAATAATTTTTGCTGGTTTACTCTACTTGGGAGTAATAGAGCAAAAACTGATTGAACTAAAATAAGTCAAGGGAGACTGATCTGTTTGCATATGAGGAACCAATTTGTGTACGCTTAATCTACCGTCAAATTCCCAGGATCGGAATGATACAGTTTTTGCACACATTAGTGCTCTCTCTTATGCTTATCCAGTACTAGAAACATTAAAGACAAATTGAACACTCATGGATTAATAAATTAATTTGTTTTAAAATAAAATTCCAAAAATTTTTTGCTTAGCACTTTTAAGTAGGAAACAAATACGAGTGCTCGCTATTAAATGCAGCTGAGTGTTGATATGCATGTGCATTAAAATCGTATAATAATTATATAACAAACAATGTTACAGGGCAACAAAAATATCAATATGCACTCATGCAATTTCTGGCGACGAAATTGATTTATTATAATTACTTTACTAAAAGTTTCCTACAATTATTGTATTCACAAAAAAAAAAAAAATTCTTTCAAGATTGCATTTCCATTAGTTTAAATATAATTTCAAATTAAAAATAAGGTTTTTGTGATAACTTTGCCTAAGTATCACATTTCGGAAGGCAACGATATAAAATAAATTAAATAAAGTATTGTTTTATATCGAGACCTTATATTCAGGGTATTGAACCAATTTTTTGAAAATCACTTTTTGATGGAATACTATTCATTGATGTTAGCTTTATCGCTGACAAAAATTTCAATCATCAAAAATCAGTTTTAGTACATTTTTTTAATATTTGTTATTTTTCTATCAACCATAAGATTTATTTTTGAATGCAATATCCTCTAGCAACTTCATTAAGGTTATCGACGATTTAGCAGAAAACGCGTTTAAAGTTTTCAAACTATATATGCCGAGCTAGACACTCTCTCTAGTTATTTGGTCACGTTTTTTATAAATAGTGGTTTTAATGCATTTTTCACTTAGTGAGAGTTGGATGCTAGTTCGCTAATTATTGAGAGACACGTGAGTAGCATAGTTTTCTCTATAAAGTGTATTCTCTTTGCACCCGTTTTCCAGAAAAAAGAAAATATATTCTCTTCTAACTCGAAAAGTATACAAGATATTAATATGAAATTGTTACATAATATGAAGCATGATATAACTAGCAATCTGCATTAATAGCTTTTTTGACTTAGTCTTTCAGTAAATGAGCGATATGTTAAACGAAGTTGTTTTCTACAACTGTACTCAATATTGATTGATTCATGCTTTAAGGGTTTATGACCAAACCCAGAATCAGAATTTTTTTGAATTTTGGCGTTTTTTTTTTTAATTTTGGCAAATTTGAGGATTTTTTTATACAGCGTGCATTTTTTTCCTTTTGTCTTTTTTTTTGTTTCAAATTTGGAGGTTTTTCAAATTTAGGCATTTTTTCTACATTTTGAAAAAAATATTTTCTACTATCTTTTTTTTTTTTTTTTTTTTAATTTGACGATTTCTTTTAGTTTTAGCAATTTCCCCTAAATTTTGTGCAAATTTTTGCATATTTTAATTAAATTTTTAAAAGTATCTACTAAAAATTTGTTTGAAATTAAAAACAATATTCAATTAAATTTTTAATTGATATTATTAAAACCGTAATTGAAAATAAAATCAATTAAAAAGTTACAAATTATCATAATTGATTCTATAACTTTTTCAATAGGACCGAATTCAATTTAACTTTTAATTGAATAACAAATATTTTAATTGAAAGTCGAATTAAGTTTTTTCTGTGTAGGATTAAATAAATCATGGAAATACGTAGTAGAAATGCCTAAAATCGCCATGCAATGATTAAAAACCAAACTAATTTTAATATAGAACTAACTTTGTAAAAGGCTAAAATCAGAAGAGTTGCCATATCCTACTTTGTTTTCATAGTGTAAAAATAAAATTTTTAATTAGGAAATCAATATAAGAAAAGTTGCAACTTTATTGTATCATTAAATTTCATATAGCCAATTTACAATAACAAAGTTTTCTGATTCTTACTATTTGGAATATAAATTTTCTTTTGGCAACAAATTTCCTAAAAAAAAAATCAAAAAATTTGTTTTTTTGTTTGGTTTTGACTACATTTTACTATCGCTACATTTTTTCATTTGAGAATTCAATCATTATGAGCCATTTTTTCTATAGGATTTCAGGGTTATTTAAATTTGTTGGATTTCTAATATCTACAATTCAGTAAATTTTTTGTTAAAAATACACATTTAAAAGGCGTTGTCCGGACGCTTTTCACACACTTTAGCTACATACACAAATAAGACACCTTCTTTGGGTACGAATTAAATTAATAGAATATAATAGAAAATGGCAAATATTATTTATTTGTGTATTCACATTTTGTTGTAATTTTCATAAGCATTCATCCAATTATCTTATTTTTACTAGAGGTCATAACACGACTTTTAATGGGTTAAGTCTTCAATTAAATCAAAAAAATTTAAATGCCCTGGAGATGATATTTAGGTTTAAACACATTCATGTGATAGAATTATTAAAACAAACCGGAAAAAACAACATCTACTTAAAATAAAACGAAATTGTAAAATTGACAATTCATTTATCATATTTTCATTCATAATTTTGCTAAGTGGATGAATAGATGGATGCCATAAACTGGATATTATACACTGCGTTGCAAAACTGTAATTGCACATTAATTTCTCAAATTTCGTAAGTTAAAAAAAGTAGAAGAGTTTAACTGTCATAAATATAAAACCAATGGAAAATTAATAATATTTAACAAAAAAAAAATCATTTATTTATTATTAATAACAAAATTAGTTAGTGTTTCATAACTATAAATACAAACAAAATACGAAAAACATTTTAAAGCAACAGTTTTAATAATGCGTAAGGCTTCCTTGTTTTTTGTTGAATCAACACGAAACTTCGATTAGACATACTGTACCAGATTTATTCGAAGTTTTTCCGCTATAGATCGCCACGCATCAATAACTGTTTTGTTCAGATGAAAAACGCTTTCAGATTGACTGTTATCTGCCTAAACTCGACACGTTAATGCTCCCCAAATATTCTCAATGCGGGTTTTATCCGAAGAACATGAGGACCATTCCAATACTCTTATATTTTTTGATGATAGCCATTCCATCGTCTGACGACTTACATGTACTGAGGCATTGTCTTGTTTAAAAACGAATTCTTCTTCGTTGCTATTTTCAATAAATGTCACCAATTTTCCTTTAATGCCATTAATTATCCGCCTCCGAAATTTCTTTTGAGAAATATTGTGGCTCCTTACGTAGGTCTCTCCAATAGCTGTTAAAACCATTGGGACCATTCAGATTGAACTTTTCTCATCAGAATAAATCACCTTTAAAAGAAATTTATATTTCAACAGTCCTACCAACAACAGCGATTATTAACTTACCTTTCTCAGGTTTGTAAATTCCTTTTAGCGAATTCAAGTAGAGCAGTTTTGTGGCGGGATAACAAGCTTGGCGCAGACATCAGCTTTTGGCGAGTACGTCTCTGGGAATTTTTTAAGAGCCTTTAAAATGTGTATTTTAAACAAACAATTTACTGAATTGTAGATATTAGGAACCCAACAAATTTAAATAACCTTGAAATCCTATAGAAACAATGGCTCGTAATGATTGATTTCTCAAATCACAAATGGTTGATTTGGAGACGTTTACCTTACATTAATCGATTATCTGATTGAAACTCTTAATTGTCTTGCTGGCACTGTTGATTATTTTACGCCTATTTCTATCAGTAATTTTTTTTCGGGCCGCCTGTTTTATTTTTACCATAAGCACTCGGAGTATTTGCAAAATTTGTGAACTGTTTATTTTTCCTGCAATTTCCCGAAAACTTAAGCCACTTTTTAAATATGCTGAAATTTGCCCTTTTCCAAAATCACTTATGTAGATATGAAAGAAGCGCTATTTTATTGCAAATTGATTAAAATTGCATAAAAAACAAAAATAGTTCTTTAAGTTTTGTTTATTTGCTATTCTTCTTTGTTTACCGCTATATATAATTATAGTTCCGAAACACTAACAAAATATTAGTACACAATGTTTCTCTTGAATCAATGAAGTAACCTCTTAAATTTAATACTCTTAAAAACAGTTAAAAGTTTTGACCAAATGTTTGTAATATTAGAAAAACTAGCAAAATCATTTGTACTTATAGTTATGCAACGCAGTGTATATATTTTTTAATGAATGAAAATATGAATGAATCTCATGGTTTGAAATCTTTCTATTGGAAAAAACCGACCATATAAATGTTTCGTAAATGATCAATCGATCATTTATTTGATCGATTTAATGAATGAACAAAATAACAACAAAATATGCGGACTCAGCCACAACCAAAACCATATTAGTTAAAGTTCAATGACCTACAAATGATTTTGCTACTAATACATTCCAAATTAAAATTGTAACCATTATCATTATTGGTATCTTATGGTGTTGGTATAAAAAATACAGTTTTTTTTATGATAATTTTAAAAATTGCGGAAATATTTAGAACCGACTAACAACTCAAGCAAGTACAATTTAATATGTAAAAACAAACAAATTAACTTTTTCTTTTTTCCTGATTTTTTTGTTAATACAAGTGACCAAAGTACTTGAAGCACCACCACTCGAATGCGTTTTAGATTTAATGAATTAAAGTCACTTTATTGGAAATTACTTAACATAACTCATATTAAAAATTTCGAGATCTGCGACAGACGTAAAGGTTTGTTAGCCGACCTGCCGTCCTACCAGCTAGCCACACTTCATTCACTATTGTTTGCCAAGTACAATTTGTATGTAAACGATTTTGTGAAATTGTGTGAACGATTTTAAGCAAAAAAGCACGTTTTTAATTTTATTTCTGATTTCCTTAAAATGTGGCGCATAAAGAAAAAATACTGCACACAAAATGTTCATGTATAAAATAACAACAAACAAAATTTGTAAACGTCATGTTAGCCCAGCATGTGACATACTTTAGCGCATTTATAGCGAGAGCAAAAAAAAAGTATTGTGGATTTCTGGGTTCTTTACAAAAAAAAAAAAAAAACAGAAAGAGTTTTAGTTGTCATATCGTTCAATCGATCGATTTGGTATTGATCATTGATCGTTTTACTCTTTGCCATATAATGTCTAGTTCAGAGTTTTTAAATAGTTTTATCTTACACTACGTTCATAGTGAACCCCAAAATACGTATTTTGATTTTTTTAAAGTTTTCGATTTAAAATTGGTATGGAATTTGATAGTCTAAAACTAGAAAACTCTCATTTACAATTACAAAATACAATTAAAACTACATTCACACGAAACCCTAAAATACGTATTTTCGTTTTTTCTAGCTTTCGACGAAATTTTAAATCGAAAACTTGAAAATAAACGACAATACATATTTTGGTTCTCAATATGGAAATAAGTGTCCGACCGAACAGTTCGGCCATGAAATGCATTTGGTCTGTATTCGGTATTTTAAAGCATTATGGACAAATTTGGCGGACGGAAAAATGTTTATTGGGCTGATTAGATGCTATTTTGAGTGTCAAATTTAAAGCAAAGTCTGTAGTTAAGCAATGAATTCACTGTTCGGCCTCAGAAAGTTCGGCCAAATTGAAAATAGTTCGGCGGCCGAACTTTTAACTTTATAGCTAAACTTCGGCTTTTCTCTTAAATTTTATACACAAAATCGAATTAAATCGGCTCAACAAACATGTTTCCAATACCAAAATTTGTCATCATTGCTTCTAGATATCAAAAAAACCGACAAAATATAGGTTTTTGGCCGAACTGCTCGGTCGGACACTAATGGAAATAGTAGAAAACTACATTCACATGGAGCACCAAAATAAATATTTTCGTTTTTTTTTTTTTTAATTTCGTCGAAAACTAGAAAAAAAACAAAAATACATACTTTGGGTTTCAGTTAACTCATTACTAGCGTCCATATCAGTTTATATCTAAACTGATACAAATATATATAATTATATAAAAACAAAATAGTATTGTATCCGGACTTTGACCTGATATAATTGTTTATGATTTTATGTAAACTAATTCATCTAAATGTTGAATTTTTGTATATGATTATTTGAAATATACACAATTTCATACAAATATATGTTCATTCCTTAGGGTGTTCTGTAAGTATACAACTTTACGTAATAGGGCTCAACCGATGTGTATTATCCAGTTGATTATGGGGAAACAAATCGAGAGTACTTATAGTTCGCTACACGTAGTTTTTAGATTTTTGTACAAAATTGGGCACAAGTTTGGTAATGCTGAGCATATTTTTGAAAATATATTTATAAAATTTCCATCGAGTAATTTTGGTCCACTACATCTTTCAATTTAAAACAAGCAATATATAAAATTACATGTTTCAAACTAAATGATGCTGTGGTAGACCAACATTATTCTATGGAAAAATTTTAAACGTTTTTTTCCCGCAAATTTTTAAAATTCCTGACGGTCTAATATACAGCCATCAAACTTTAAATGAGGCAATATGTAGTTTTATACAAAAGAAGATCTACATTTCTCTGGTATTGAACGATATGTAGCTATAAATAGGTCAATATATCGTTTTATCCAAAATTAAATAATTTTTTTTTAATATTACACTATATGTTATTATATATAATTTTGATTTGTGTTATATCATGTATTCCTACTTAATTAGGTTAACCATATATAATTGTATATGTCATAAACGATTATATATTTATCGATATGAAATCATATGTATGTAATTAAATGTGGCATCAATACCATTTAGAGAAAACCATTTGTATATATAAACATACATATACATACATATGTATTTAATATCATTCAATAACATATAATATAATGCATGATTATATGTAAACGTTTTTACTCTGCTAACTATAGTAATTCAGCACAATAAAAATATATTCAACCAATTCTAAAAACGTTGCACATATTTATTTTAAATAATTTCTTTCTTAAAATTAAATTAAAATTTGTATATTTTGCGAACAATTATGACACGAAATTTTACGAATGATTTTGTTAGTTTCTTATTTTCGTAAAATGAAAGAAAGTTTCTTGTATTTTACAAAAAAAAATAACAACGAAAGTTTTTTTCGTAAAACCTTGCATGGATTTTTATCCGTGTACGATTTCAGGGTTCACATGGTTTATTTATCTGTCATTCTACAAACTACACTTAAAATATTTTTCTTTAGAAATTCAAAAGAACTGTTGAATAATATAATTCTTTAAAAAATATACAAATAAAAGTGCTTTTGCATTTCTTTCAGATAATATACAAATTGAATATACATAAAAACCCCGGATTATGAACTATACATATTATTTTTAAACATAAATATTTTTGATCATAAACATGATCAAACTTTTTGAAAAGCAACAAATATAAATATATGAAAATACGAGGGCCGATCAATAAGGCCATGACTTTTCGAATGAAACATTATTTTTCAATATAATCTCCTTTTAGCTCAATACACTTAGTCCAACGTCATTCCAATTTTTGTTTCCCTTCCAAAAAATAGGATTTTTCGAGGTCTATAAAATAGGCATTTCTTGGCCATATGGGGTCGTTTTATTTTTTAATCCTCGTTTAATCGGTCCAATAAGTTAGTATAATATTCGCCGTTTATTGTTTTTCCCTTTTGAAGGTAATCGATGTGGATTATCCCGCGTGCATCCCAAAAAAACTGTTGCCATCACCTTATTGGCCAATTACGTTTATGTTCAATTGAGGGCAAACGCGGCATCCATCTTGCAGACAGCTTTCTTAAACCCAACTGATCATTTAAAATCGAAACCACACTGCCATATGAAATGCCTATGGCATCAACAATCTTACGCACTTTTACTCTTCAACAACGAAAGTCAGTAAACCACTTTTTTACAATTGAAATCGATTGTGGAGAGTCCCCAAAGCATTTATCAAGCTTTTCCTTGGTTTGATTGACGGTTTTTTTTCGCAAAAAAATAATGTTTAATGAGCACTCGAAATTCACTCTTTTCGACTTTTAAAAAAATCCACGAGGTTGTATGTTTTGAACAGCTGTTAAACGTAAAGTAAATGACGGAACTTGCTCAAAATTTGACAGTAGTCTACTAACAGGTGGAACTTGATGGGAGCAGTGTTGCATTTCATATAAATACAAGGCGAGTTCGAAAAGTCACGGACTTCTTGATCCGCCATCGTATAAAAAGTCCCAAAAAGCTAGTTTTGTATTTTTAATACAAAAATTAAAACATTTTTGGTATCGCTCTTTTAATACAAACATTGTTTGTTGGGATATATGTTGCTTTTACAAATTGTAATACAACAAACACACACAAATGATGATATACAAAGTATATTGAAACGTAAAAATTGTTGCTTTTCAAAAAATTTTGATTTTATGATTAGGTTTACCAAATCAGCCAGTCTATACACTAAGCCTCATTTTCACAATGTTCCGCTATCTACTAACTGGCACTTTAACTGACACATGTATGTATGTAATGTCTCTGTTTGATTGAGATTAGGTTGATGCCTATGAAACAATTATATTGTCTATCATGGAAATAATAAAACTTTTTGAAAAGCAACTAGTAAAAATCTATGAAAATATTATATTAGATTTTGGACTTGAGGTAGAACAATATTCTAACTAAATATATACAAATATTTTATCAAAAATATCGACTTGATTTTGTGTGTTATTGTAGAAAAAAATCTAAATATATATATACTAATCATGCACTATTATCCAAAAAGACGTAACAAAAAAATAATAATTTAGCAAGAGAACATTTTTTTAAATTTTCTGTGTTTTATTCAATAGTCAATATAGTCATATTAAAATGATATAAAAGAACTCTCACCAGAAGTGATCCGACAACGAAACATCGCTGCAAATAGTACAGTCCTTTAAGGGTATCCTCTACTAACCTGAACTATGTTCTTTGTGCTCCACTGACCTTTAACATCCTACAGCCTTTCTTTTTTGTTAAGAGTTTGAAGTGACAACTCTCAGGACAGGTGATAATTTAGAGGGCTCCGGTGCAATTGTAGCAACTTTTTAAAAATTATTCCGTATGTATCTTCAAATGCATTTCCTAATAATTATTTTTGCATGTGAAAGTAATATCTTTGGAGCTTTAACGCTATATTTTGCCCATTGTCTGAAACTGCAAAGATCTGGAATGTGAAGCAGACTTTTATGAAATACATTTTTAAGCTTTCGAGGGATTCGCCTAGCTCGAATTAGGAGTTTGTCAATTCTAAGCCTAAACTTGATATAACGATGGTCCGACTGAGATATCTAATCAAGAACGCACGATACCTTGGCCAATGAGCAAACCTTATTGCACTTTATGGTACTCCATATATATTCCTAATCAGCGTTACAGCTAATAATCATTCCAAATAAAGAGACAAATTAGATTTTGAGTGAATATAAACTTTGATTTCAGTTCAAGTTTACAAATACTTATCAGTGTTGCCAACTTTATGAGAGATCAACAAATATTATAAAAAGCGTAAACAGCGTTATTTTTAAAAGCGTAAACATCATTTTTCCTAATTTGTTTACAAAGTTAAAGAAATTAATTAAGTTGTCCATAAGGCTGCATTCACATTTACCATCGAAATCCAGTTTAAACTGGATTTCAAACATATGGTAGTGTATAAAATGATACACGAACTAGATTTCGAAATTTAGTTTAAACTAGATTTAAAGCATAACGGAAACGCAACCTAAAACAGTTTTACAATTAGATTTCATGCTAAAGCAACAACATTTCTTCACTGACAATATCGGTGTTCAGTCCAGTATTTTGTTTGTACTTTTGCGAAAACAGCTGCCAAACTTAAATCAAACAAAGAACGAGTTTTCGTATCAATTTAACAGACAAGAGCATTTAAAATGAAGCGGAAAAGTGAAATTTGACTTTAATTTCCTTAAGACTATCAAAAATTGGAGTTATCATATTTTCCTCTATTTTGTTCATAAACTCCAAACTCCATATAAAAAATAAGTTCTCCGTATCAATTTAACAGACAAGCCAATCAAAGACAAGGCCGCAGCGAAAATGTGATATGTGTTCGTTATGTCCTTAAGACTGTAAAAAATTTGATTTTTCGATCTATTTTACTGTAGTTTTAGAGCTTTGTTAACAAAGTACTGGTCTCTAAAACGTAATTTGTTAAAATGCAAAAGCACCAATTTAGTGCTTTTTATGTTTTGGCATCATGAGTAAAATTTTGGCGTTTTGTGACACTGAAAAGCACCATAAATAGTGCCAAAAGTGTTGATAAATATACCTTTTGAGAGCTTATATTTTAAACACAACTTTTTATTTAAATATTAAGATTTGAGTTAAAAAATATTAGCTAACGTAAGCTGAAATCCAAACGCGACTAAGTACAATTTTATTTATTAGAAAGAACAAGAAATGTTATGTGACATGTTAATAAATCTGATATTATGAATTGCAGGAGACTACAGTGCAAACTAGCCCATTATGAAATTTTTCGTCTGTTGAAGATATCAAATTAAAAAAGAATTCTTTCTTTACAGCTCTGTCCTACTTACAAAAATGATGGTAATAAACATTGTTCGTATGTAAATCATTTATTGGCGAATGACTCTATTTGGTGTGATTTTATGTTGTGCCTGCACACACTAAAAGACTTTCTTGATTGAAAGTAGCAAGGTTTGCTAAATGGTAAAGGATTACAGACGACGGACGGAATAAATGTTGGTCATAATATTTTTACTTGTTACAACAAATGTTGCAAATTAATATTGCTTATTTTTATGATTGCATACAGAACATTCAATGCGTTGCATATTTATTATAATTTTTTAATATGTTTTTTTTTCACTTTTATATTTTCAGTCACATGATGATCATTCAGATGATGAAATGCGTGATTGTGATTCAGTTGAAGGAGATCATATCTCAAGATCGCGTTTAAATACATCTATGACAAGTAATGGTGGCGATATGAATGGTCCCGATCATGCAAATGATATGCAAATGAGGTAGGAACAAATAGTTGCATAATGATAGCTTAATGTTGAAAGGTCTTAACTCGATTTAGGATTTCTTTAGAGGAGAAGTAAAAAAGTTAATCAGAATAAAAAAAAAACTTTGGGTATGAAATCTCTTGAATGCTACTTTGAATTTTATTGTTAAAATTTGCATTTAAAGGAATTTTATATACACAGTTTTTTAACTTTTATTATGTTTAGTTCATTCTCCTCTAAACAAATAAAAAATCAAGTTAGGGCCTTTCTCACATTAAGCCATTGACAATTAATATAAAATTTTATAATATAACATTTATCATATTGATTTTACTCATCATCATGGTCATTTATATTTATAATTAAAATAAAAAATAATTATATTTGTTTGTAGTCACCATCATCAGTTCCCACCAAATCATCCTTTAAATGCGTTGGGTAATTTTATGGGCATTGGTAATTTGCACGGAATTCCAAATTTGCAACATAACGATGTTTTGGAAAAACTTAAAATGCAAGTACGTGATATGAAAGTGGGTTTAATGGTAAGTTTCATAAAACTAAGTTAATTGACAAAATATGAATTTTTTAGCCTAAACAAATACAGAAAGTCCTGTAAGAAGTCTAGGTGCTTTGCAGATTTGTCGTACTTGACAACTTCTAAAGACTAGACTCAAGCAGAGCTATTTTTTAAGCCTACACGATTTTTTTTTAACTTATTTGATAACATTTGGAGCATAAAGTTAGACTTTTTACTCAGCCAGCAGAAATCTGTTTCTGAGTGAAGATACAGATATTTCGAATATTTTTTGTTTAGAAACTCAGTTACTACTATCTTCTCATTTTATTTCAATAAAAAAGATTTTTGAGAGTTAATATGGTTTTGTAAAAAATAGCTTCAGAGCTTAATCGAAGAACACTTATTCTGCACGAATATAATAAAAATAAATTTGTTTCCTTACGTTTGATAGCAAAACATGTTAAATTACCATATTCCACGGTAAGAAACGTTATTAGAAACTTTAATGAACGGTTGTCGATTGAAAAAAAGCGTGAAAGTGGTGGTGAGCATGGCCGAAGGGATCTAAAAGCAGCCGAAAAGGTAATAGAAGCTTTTAAAAAAGGATCTTAACATTTCAATTCGAGCAATCGCGTGTAAAATCAAGAAATCGCAAAATTTTGTTCAGAATGTTAAAAAGAGTAATCGACTCAAGTGTTATAAAGCTCAGGTATGTTTATCAGCAAAAACACGCAGTCGACGCCTTTACGAAAAACAATTAACAAAATATAATTGCGTGATAATGGACGATGAAACATATTGCTTTGCAAACTTTCATTTGTCCATTTTTCCAAATTGTCCAGATCTACGTCCAATAGTAGAATATTGATCAATTATAAAAGGAACTTTAAAGAAGACAGGAATGACGGTGTCAATTGTAGAAGAGTTCAAATCTAAATGGAATTTGGTAGCCAGAAAAGTGGATGAAAGTCTGGTGCAAAAACTAATGGGACGAATTCGAAAAAAGTGATGTTTTGCTTACCAATCGAATTCTAATTATTTTTTTTCCATGTTGGTAGTAACTATAGATATATATAATAAAATATAAAAAAAAAATCAGAAGCTATCATGGGTATTGTTTTATTTAGAAAATAAAGTGGTTCGATTTTAGTTATTTCAACCTTTATTTAATAAAAGGAAAAAAACACAACTTAAAATAATATTTTTTAGATGAACCAAATGTAAGTATATATCATGGTTTAATAATACCTAAGTATTTTTTTCGGTTGCCCTAGACCATTTTAACAAAATACAGAACAATAATGTTTGCAAATTTACAAAATGTAATAAGAAAATAAAATTCGTCCTAAATAACACATTTTCACAATAAAATATTTAAGTTTGGAAAATGTAAAATAATTTTGAATATTTTGTGTTGTTATTGCAAGAACTTAAATTGTATTTCAATTTAAAAACTAATATCTAATCTTTCATGAAATTTTAAGAACATTTGGTAAGATTAAGTGAATCAAATGGTGTACTGAATATTATGGTCGACCATGTCCATGTTTCACTATTTGAAATGTTATTGTTCTGGGCAACGTCACAAATAACAGTCCTGGGTAATTGGTCTATGGTATATATAAAAATACAGGGCTTTTGTTTCTTAAAACTAGAGATTGGCACGTTAGTAAACTTTGACTCACACTCACTCATGCAAACGAGAGAAAAATTCCACTAACGCACACACACGATCATTTCTTTCTACTCACGCTAACGCTCATGTGATTATTTACAGTTTTGTTAGTTTTCTGTTTTTATATACATCAGTATTATTTTTATATTATTTTTAATTTATAACGAGCTTCCAACCTCCGTATATTAACAAAAATAAAGCTAGGTTGATACTAGTACTTCGATCTGGCTAAATATCTCATCAGAACGCGAAGTTTTAGAAAAGTTAGAGCCTCCATAATAGGCAGAACTTTAGCAAAAAACCTATTAACCATTAATTTTGCTCCATTCTTGTCTTCTTAGTAATCAAGCACGTGGTTAGGGTCTTTTCCTAACAAGCATCATGACGTTACTAAACTTTGAAGGCCAAACATGTTCTATTTATATAAAAAAATTTTAGTTTTTACTCTGGCTCAAGTAATATTTTTTACAGTTTTGTTAGTTTTTTGTTGTTTTTGTGTGATTGTGTTTATATTTTACTCACGCGTGATTCACGTGAATCGCGCAAATTCACAAAATAAAACCGGACCAGAAAAGTGTAAAAATTAAGGTAAATTGTGAATGTTTGACCCAAATTTGCTCTGAATATGTTATTTTTCCATTTTTTAAGTGTTTTAAAATCCCAGAAATATTTAATCGGCAAAACAACAAAAGAAAACATTTACTAAAGCAAAAAAAAAAATAAAATTGTAAAATTCTACTCACGCACACTAAGTCACGGAAAAATTTGACTCTCGCACACTCACTCATTCACGAAGAATTTTTCCAACTCACACTCACTCACTTCCGTTCATGTGAATAAAATTACGTTTCGCTCACACCCACGCATAATTCATGCGAATGGCGCAAAATTCTGCTTACTTGAACATCTCTACTTAAAACTACAACTAGCTCAAGGAAAATTAAAGCTATCTAGTAATATTTTTCTAGTAACATTTATAAGTAAAATAATAAAAGTTTTTCTTTGAATATAGCGGAATGATTCGAGGCATATATTATATTAGTAGATCTTTGGGTTTTGTGCGAAGTAGTCGTCTTACGTTGTCGGGGTAGAATTAAAGACGAGTTGCTTCTTCATTTGGTTTATCTTGATGATTGATAGCATACGTTTTAATAGTTGTTTCCACCGTATCAACACGTAAGGTGAGATGAATGCCAGCGTATCTTATGTACCAGGAGCAGTTCACCATTTTGCGTAGAACTTTAGTTTGAAAAGGTGGTATGATATTTATATTCGATTTTCGGGCACAACTCTATATTTGTATTCGATAATACCATATGGGAGCTGGTACTTGTAAATGATCAGTTTGTTTTGCAAGGATAATGCAGACTTATATTCTAGCAGCCAATTTAATTCTCGATATCTTATTTCATGTTCTTTTTTTATGAGGTAAATTATTTTGCAGTGTTTGCATATGGCACTTCAACATTGAAGATGCTTAAATTTTGGTGATCAAATTTCTTATTCTCCAAATCTACGTGTATTGATTTATTGTTGTTTAACTTTATTCTCCATTTTGAGGTCCATGCAGTTATTTAGATAATAGCAGCCTGAACTTTTTCGGTGGATTCTCTGATGTTTTTACCGGAAGCACCCCTGCTTGCATAGGTCTTACAAGGGGAGTCTCCCGATGGGCTCTCTTCGATCTTAATGAATTTGGATATATGATAAAGAAAAAAAAATAAGGAACATGTATTTTTTTTAGCGAACCAATCTCACATTTAAGGGTTAAAAGGTGTGGTCAAAGTTAAGACATCTTTGTATGGAAACATGTCTGACACTAATGAAACGCAGATTTGTTGTACTCGAGAAAACAATAATTTTGAGACTAATATGTCTATGTAATGTGACAGGGTTGTCATTTATTTAAAAAAAATTAAATGTTGGTTAAAAAGCTCTTCGGAAAAAGTCGCATGAAAGCCGAACAATTACGAATATCGTAAAAAGCTTAGATACCAATTCGATTAAATTTAATAGGCATTAATATACATATTTTTTTAGCTTACTACATCTATAATTCTTTAACAAAACGCCAGTTTTAATATCACGTAAAACACATTCTTTGAAATAACAAAAATACTTGAAAGTTATCGGACTTGTTTCGTATACCAGTTGATGCATCTCTGAAACAATTCGAAATAAGCGGAAAAACCCACTTTTTAACCCCTAAATATTAGATTGGGCGTGTCATTTATTTTTTTTTTTTACCACAAATCCAAAATGCATTAAGATCGGAGAGAACCCATCGGTAGATTCACCTTGTTAGTTCGCAAAATGATAGTTTTATGCAGAAATATATTGACGAGAGATATGATTCAATAAGTTGACTTAACTGTGCATATAACATATTGTTTACTTTGTACATCAATCCTTGATGGCAGACCTTATGGAAAGCTCTTGAGAATTACTTTTTCATAAAGTTTTAATATTACTGGTAATAGAGAAATAGGACTATAAGATGTTATTTCTTTTGCTGGTTTGCCAGGTTTGTGAATTATTATGACTTCTGTGACTTTCCAGTATATTGGGAAATATCTTATGGCAAGTTTCTCTGTGGCTTTTATTGGAAGTTCTTTCAATATTTCGGAAGTAATTAAGTCAGAACCATAAGATTTTCTAGTGTTTAGCGATTTGATTATTTTTTGAATTTCAGTTGAAGATGTGGAAACAATGTCTTTATTAGATTGAATGATGTGCTCGAATATGATCAATTCATTGCCTCTGTTTGATTGAAAGATGTTGACAAGATTATCAGAGAAGTGGGTAGCTTTTTTCTTCATTACTTCTTGCCCATTCACCATTGCTGAGTTTTAGAGGTGGATTTTGGGATATTTTTTGATGTATAGGATTTATATATTTCCATAAAGAGTAATTAGTGCTTTTCTCATAGGTGATGTTATCTTCTTAGAGGCAATTTACACGAGGCAATTTTTGCATGCAATGTTGCGTGCAATTATTGTTTGTAGGCAAACGGGGTAGAGAAGCAAGCGGGGGTAGCAAAAATTGCACGGTTTTCGTTTTTCAAGATATCTTTTGACATTTCTTTTTGCTATCGTTCGTATTATTGTTAATTTGTTTTATTCGTATTCGGCTTCTAAAGTGTTGTGTATCGATAATATTTCGTAAAATAAAAATAAATAATGTGGAATAAGGAACAAGTGGAACTTTTACTTATAAAGTACCAGGAAAATGAGAATCTTACGAATCTTACGAATTACGAATAAATCAAATTTCAACAAATGAACAATTAAAGAAGATTGGCAAAATAAACGTCAACAAAATTGCATGCAAAAACTCCTCGTGTAAATGTTCATGATTTTTAGAAGCAACTTTAAAAGAGAATTCAAAAATTGCCTCTAATTAATTTCTTCGTGTAAATTGCCTCTAACATATATTATTGAGATTGGCTTTGCCACAAAGATCTCGAGTTTGTTGCCAATGTTTACGTAATTTTCTCTTTTCGAAAACAATGTCCCAAATTAGGGGTGAATAATTTTGTTGATCCGATTTTAGCTTCAATTTGGGCGTACTTTTCCACGCAGCTTATTGTATATGTTTGGCGAAAGATAAATCATCTACATCAAGTTCTTCTTGTGTATGAATAGGAATATTATTTGGTAACAACGAACGAAAATAGTTAAAATCGGTATATGTAAACAGTTTCCTCCCATAATAAAATAGTGCTTACCCAGAAGTAGTTCTGAAAAGCATTATTTAAAAACTGAGCGCTTCCAAAGCACATCCAGAAGGCATGATTTTTGTTCTTGATGTCCCACTTGGTATGTATCTTTAAGGCTGGTGAAAAGCGCTTCTTTCATGTGCTCTAAGAAGGAATAAATTCTTGCCTTCGTTGGAGTGTTAACAACATTAATGTTTCATTGTATGCATTCTTTTCTGTTCCTTGTATGCATTATTAACTGCTTCAAAGAAGGTATCTAGGAAAGCAAAAGAGAATGAATTCCTTAATGGCTTTATTGTATACAAGGTGGTTAAGCGCTAATTTGGAAGCATACAAATAAAGGTACTGCTTACCAAATCCTGGTTATTTTCTGCTGGGCTGTTTTTGTATTACAGTACCAGTGTTGAAGTGATGAATGATCTGAGCAAAGGTTGAATGAAACCTTGCTCTATATACATAAAGTTTTTGGAAATATTCCAAAAAAAAGATCTCTGATATTTGTTCTACACGTCGGGCAGTAAATTGATTTAAAAGATAAAATAAAATCGCTTTATACAGATTATTACCTGTCGTATTTAGAACCGAAATATAAGCGTAGGAAATACTTAATATGTTCGATTATAATTTTTATAATTAAAATTCACTTATTCTTGCCTTATTTAGGATCAAGAATATGCTGCAGCACATGCGGCTGCTTTTGGCGCAAATGTTCTACCTACACCTATAAATACAGCCTTCACATTACCACCCACAACAATGGCATCGTTTACACATGCTGCACAGACTTTGGCGGCGCAATCCGGTAATAATATGAATTCTCACTTGAATTCTTCATCAGCTTCAGCGGGTGGCTCGCCAATGCCCAATGGAAGTCATAATAACAATAATAGTTTTTCATTTACCTCACCAACAGCTCCAAGCAAAGACGGTATGTAATTCTAAAAATTTTATTAGAATTAAGTTACATTCATTTACTCCGAATTTTACAGTCAATATTTAAATTTTTACTTTTTTTAAATTTCCATTTACTTTATTTCAATTTAGGCTTTTTAGCCATGCTAAATATTGTAATAGAATAATTTGCTTAAATACGTGTTTTTGGAAAACACGCGTTTATCATTAAGGTGTGAACTAGGCTTTAGGCTTTATATGTTAGCACGAATTGGGGCTTATAAACACTTAAAGGGTCTTAATTGAATGAAAAATTTGGAATTGAACATTTAAGTCAAACTTTAATATTGACTTTTAAATTCGACATTAACCTTAGGAGTTATTTCTAATAATTTCGTTTTGAATTTGGTGCTTTTCTTTAAAATGTTTAGTTAATCCTGCTTCGAATTCTTCCACATCAAGTGAAACATCAAATACATCACAGCAAAATAATGGATGGAGTTTTGAAGAGCAATATAAGCAAGTTCGACAGGTAAGTTTTATAATAGGTTAATTACGTATTGAGTCTAACAATTCTCCATCATACAAATGTAATTTGCCATGATGGAAAAACTTATGAAAAAGTTGTCAACTATAAAATAATAATTTTTAACAATTGTCTCACAAGCGAAATCTCTCAAGTTAGACTTCGGATTGAACTGAAATTTATATGTTATATAGAAGACAAAACTAAAAGATCTGTATTTCAGCCCAATCCCCAATCTCAAATGAAATATATCCAAAGATTGCTCTTTTTAATAGCCTTCCAAATACAATATAAGCTATATACAATATATAATTACTTTGGATAAAAATATATAATCTTAAACTAAAGAAACAGTTTATATCCCCTATCCCCTCTCCTTTTAACTCCATAAATATAAGATTGGACCGAAGGAATATTTTTTCATTTGTTTATATATTACACATTTCATTCAGTGCAATCCGACTCCTCATCTGCAAGAGATCCATTATAAGTGTAAATTAATACTGCATATTTTTGAATGGTTTACTATAAATGCATATTTGAATTAAACTCCATGTTTCATGGAAATTAAGATTTAATTGAAAATAAACAAAAGAGAGAACTTTTAACCCTTAGTTGTCATTTGTTAGTCAAATTTTTTTGACTGGGCTGTCATATTTTTGAATTTTTAGTTCATATTTGTCCGTTTTTAGTGCATATGTCGATTTATCTGCATATTTTAAGCACTTTGGTTTTATATTTTACTGCATATTTTAAGCTTATATTTTCTGCTTATAAAATTTTCAAATAAGATTTGCTCCAAACTAGATAATATTTTAGAAATTCTCGATGATTTTAATGTCCGATAACAAGGTGCAACAAATTTAATGGCATTGGTTGTATTCCAAATGAAACCAACGGGAAATGAAAGTACCCGATTTAAAAAAAAAATTATATGGAGCTTTATGTGGTCATATCATTTCTATGTGACGCTATATGTAATCTTATTAGATTTCATTCGATATGTCTGCTCATATAATTGTATCTTTTTGTATGGGGTTAGATCTAATCTGATGGAATTAGATAAATGTCCAATACAATTTTATCCGAAGTATGGCCCTATTGAGCTGTATTAGATTGTATTAGTTTTGTATCTAATTGCATCAGTTTATATCTAAACTGATACAAATAGATGTAACAATATAAAAAGCAGATAATATTATATACGGATTTTGACCTGGTATACTTGTATATGATTTTATGTAATGATCTGAATATAATTAGATCTTCGTTTGTGCCTGGTAAAATTGCGGTAAATGGAAAATTTTTGTATATGAATGTACACAAGTCCATATAATATGATCATCCTATCATATATGTTAAGTCCATAAAAAAATTTTAGGAAACATTACCTTTTTGCGGTTTTCAAAACATAATTACGACATAATTCTTTTTTAAGTTTTAATGCACATTAGGGTGTCGCTGAAGTGTACAATTTTACGTAATAGTGCTCAAACGATGAATCAATCAATAGTCGTATTTTTTAGATTTTTGTACGAAATTGAGCACAAGTTTGGTAATGCTGAGCATATTTTTGAAAATATTTTTTTTTATTTTATTAATTAATAACTGCAAATTATATATTATTACCCTAACCGAGCACTAGCTACTATGGCCTTAGGCGCGTTGTAGCGAAAACAGACCAGTGCCTCTGGTGGGAATCGAACCCACGACCCCCGCACTGATAAGCCAGCCCGCTACCAACTAGCCTACCGGGGCGCACAAAAATTTTGAAAATATATTTATAAAATTTTTGTCCATTACATCTTTCAATTTAAAACAAGTAATAAATAAAATTATATGTTTCAAACTAAATGATGCTGTGGTGGACCAAAATTAATATATGCGATTTTTATAAATATTTTTCCCATAATATGCTCAGCTACAAGTACCCTCAAAAAAATCTTTAGTTTTTATTATCAACAACTCAATAATACCTATCGTTTGAGTACGTTACGAAATTCATAAACTTTTAAAATTCGGGACAGACGTTAAATGCGGCAATACATAGTTTTATTCAAAAGAAGATCTACATTTTTCTGGCATGGAACGATGTATAACTATGAATAGATTAAGAAATCGCTTGAAAAACATTAAAATATGCCGTTAAAATTAAAAAATAAGCCGTTAAAATAAAAAAGTAAGCCGTTAAATTTAATAGTGTTTTTTATTAAAATCGTTTCCCCAAATAAAATTCATTGCTTTGAACTTCGCCAGTCAAACCAAGATGGAATAGAGAAATCGTTTTTCTTATGCTTTACAGTTCAAATTGGTTTAAAAAAATATTTTAATAAACTAATTTCCAACATTCACTAAAAGTTCAAAATACCAATTGCAAGAAAAAAGCCATATGTTCAAAAAAAAAAGATAAAATAAGATTAATTTTTAAAGAAAAAAGTCAAAAATAAGCTAATATTTATAAAATAAGCAAATATAAAAAATAAGCTAAAAACAGCTCTAACAAATATAGTTTAAAATGTTCATAATTTCATGATCACAACTTCCAAGCAAAACCTTGGCAATAGGTTGGTATTACGGAACATGTTACCTGGTAATAAGTTAAACTCCTTACCCTTGCATTACTTTGCAGCTGTTGGTATTAATTACTGCCCATTAGAAACGCCAAATTCACATGTTTAAATGCTTTTGTGGTATAGTTAGTTCGCTTCTGCATAAAATTTAATATAGTTACATCTTTACTACAAATTTGACAATTTTGAAATAATATTTGATCTAAAACGTAAAGATTTAAATAAAAAGATTTTGATAACTCTTTACCTGTAAGTGAGGAGTAACAGTTACCGAGGTAAGTAGTTTTATTTGAAATGTACATACCCTTGTTAAAATTTTTTTTTTTTTTTTTTTTTTTTTTTTATAAAGAGAGGCAACACTCAGGAAATACTTCCTATATTTAGAGTGTTGCTTTCTGTGGAAAGGGATAGTATAGAGATGAAAGGTGGGGAAAGATGAAGGGCTTCAGACATGGCAACACTGTAATTGCGCGAGATAAGTCTTAGAACAGTTGTTGCTCGCCACCTGATGGAGAGTTGGCGAACTTATTGAAGCTTTTTGGTTCATAGCCCTGATTCATTATTTTACTTCGGTGGGGTTAATTGCTATGGGAACACCGAAGGTGGACATTGCGATACGTATGAGGGATAGAAAAAACTCATACATATTAATTTGAAGTTGCCGGCACCGGGGATCGAACTCGGGACCTTCTGTGTAAAAGTCCAACGCGCTAACCATTACACCACAACGTAATAGAAGAGTAAGCACTTACCGATCTCCATTTCTTATTCCCAAACTTTTTGCTGGGTTGTGTTCAATCGAAATAGTTATATGCTTTCGAATAAAAAACAAGCTCTAGCATATTTTTTGTTGGCCTACACTCAAATAAAAAAATTGCTAATGTCAGCAAAATCTTTTGCTGAAAATCAGCGAGCTAACTAACTTTTCTATCATATTTAAACAATATTTTTTATCTGCGTGTTCATGCCATTTTTCTGACTTATCATTTTAAAATCCGACAGGGCTCGGTTCCTGTTGTGTACGAGGTCTCCATGTTAAGGGAACGAGCCCTTTTGGTCGGTAAGGGAGGGTAAGTGGGTGGCGGGGTCGTTCGTATAAAAAAAGTGATTCTGTGAGCTGAATATTGGCATTGAAAGAAATGTTTAACTCAAATCAGTGTATTTTTTTCAGCTACTAGATTTTCACACAATATCGAGCAATAAGAATATTGTGATACTTCAATTCGGTTTTGATATCATTGTTATATAATTTCAATAAATAACAATAAATGTTTTTCTTGTTGTCAGAACCAACCCGTATCCAACGCTCTTTTCTAGAAACCGGAACTGGTTTCAAGAGAATTTCGAAAAAATGTGTTAACAGTGGTACTACTAATTAATTAATTTTTTTTAATTAATTAGTTTTCACAACAAAGTTTGGTGAATTCAACTGAATTTTAGTTGCAACACCCAAAATATTCAAAAATCTAATGTAAATATTGTTGTAATAACTGAATTTATAAGTTGTCACAATTAAAATACACTTTTCAAATCGGTTGGCGCTTTATTTTTCTGCGTGTACTAAATAATATGCTTTAAAGAACGTGTGAAAGCTGTTTCTCTTAAAACCATTTGGCATATAAAATTTAACAGATATTGAGTACATTGGTTCTTCTTTGGTCTTTATGTTCTTGGGGCAGAACATTATAATTTAGCCATTTTGCTTTAA
>JAEKOY010000493.1:0-25000 GCA_021234595.1 Delia radicum
TATTAAGACTCATATTAAATTTCGTATGATTATGTAAATCATCATATTAATTTTAATCGTGTTATTAGAAGTTGAAACTTTTTTAATTTTTTTTACATTTATCAAGTTTTAGCTACCCTAGACGTATATTAGCACATAAAAATATAAAGTAACGCAATTTTTTTTTTCGCGGTTTTCAAACAGTTTTCCACATAACCCTTTTTTTATTTAATTAAACTAAAAATTAAAATTTAGCTAAAAATTTAACGTAATTAGACAATAACGATGCATATCCAACTTAAAGAACACTAACGTTTTCAAATTTGACGTGTTTCGCGAATTGTGATCAAACAGATTAAAGCGTTGTTTCGCGATATAGACATCAAAATTCGCAAAATAATGAACACAATACGTAAAAAATGAAAAAAATGCATTTTAAGGAAATGCACTTTATACGTATAGGTAAAAATTTAGCAAACAAAAAAAAAAAAAAAAGCTGTTAGTGTGCAAAAAAAAAATAAATAATCAAAATAAAAAATCGAAAAGCCCCCCCCGAAACAAATTCCTAGCTACGTGCCTGGTAACATGTGTATTAACATAAAAAATATTTAATATCAATCATATTAATAATGAAATTGTACAAAAAAATGTCGTGTTAATTGTGGGATAGGTGTACTATAATATAGCATTGATATTAAAAAATATAAATATAATTCTCAATATTGCATCCATCAGTTAATGTGTCAGAATGTGTCACATCATAAAAGTGTATTTCAAAATGTTTTCATATTAAAAATCTAAAATTCTTTATGACACTTGATGCATTTGAGGAAGATTTTTTTAATAGGTATTACATAAACTCGCATAGTTGCTTTTATATCCAACCGAGCAGTGTTGAAATGTGTAAATGACAACAAACTGCAACAAATAAAAAAAAAAAACTACTTCAAAAACCAAAATAATTGAAATAAGATTTTCTATCGCCGAATTTAAATGAAAACAAAAAAGCACTCGACTTATAAATTAATAATGGAAAACTAGTTTAACGATTTTTACTATTTCAAATCTATAATTATTCATATCAATCAAATTATTAGATTGACACTTTGACAATTCATTGAATCGTATCGAAATATTGTACGAGTACATTAGACATAAATTTAATTTATTATAGTTTTTATAATTATTTTTTTAGTTTACAATTAAAATTAAATATTTAATGCAGAACTAAAAACAGTGTGAATCCCATATGTTTCACATCTTGTTGACGATGGGGTTGACGATGATGATTATGATAATTATGATGATTGAAATGACATATTGAAATGTTTGTATGTACAATATTTAAAGAAGTTGTACATTAATGTAAAAAAATAACAAATTAAATTATATAGAAAAATACACCTCAATAAGAATGAGAATCAAGAGGATAGATATGCAGACCCCCTTTTTGTTCAAATTTTTAATTTATGTTATTTAGTATATTAAATTTCATTGATTTGTTTTTATACATATTTTTTTTTTTTTTGGTATTCTTGTTATTGTTGTTTAATGCAGCCCCCTCTAAAATACCAAGACATGTGTGTAAATTTATTAAGTTGAGAAGACCCTTGTGAAAGAGTCATCAAAGTCATACCGTAAGTGATTAAATGTCATGCATATCACACGAAATGGTTTCATAAAGTATGAAAAAAAAAACACGGAAAATTGAAACTACAAATGATAATGTTTAGAAAACAGAAGTAAAAGTAAAATAGAAGTAAATATGAATATATATTTCTATGTGTTCGCACTTGTATATAATATGTCTATTATGCTGGATCGAGCTTAGACTTTGGAGGAATTTCGCTTAAGACGGATGTACACTAGAGTTGGGCATTCTAGTTTATACACTGCGTTGCAAAACTATAATTTTTTTTTAATATTACAAACATTTTTTTAAAACTTTTAACTGTTTTTAAGAGTGTGATAACTGATATATTATTGTGTAAATGCGAGCGATATTATTTCGGTTCCAGATCATTTGTTTTTGTTAAACAAAGAACCGTGCAATTTTTATTTATTAATTCAAAAATTCTTCATCCGCTAATTTACGACAGACTTTATCTACTGAAAGATCCTTACATGTTCGTTTAAATTTTTTAAGATTTAAGAGTAAAACATATGAGATAACTTAACTGATGTAAGAGAAAAATTGTGTAACAATATTTTGTTAGTGTTCCATAACTATAATTCCATATAACGGTTAACAAAGAAGAACAGCAATAAAGAAAAATTAAAGAATTATTTTAGTTTTTTATGCAATTTCAATCTATTTGCTATTAATTGCCGCGTGGTTCATATCTAAGTGATTTAAAAAAATGGGCAAATTTCAGCCTATTAAAAAAGTGGCTTAAGTTTTTGGGAAATTGGTAGAAAAATAAACAGTTCACACGTGTTTGTCACGAATTTTGCAAAAAGAAATTTCGCAGCCGGATCTTTACTGGTTTGGGCGCTTTTTGTTTCGACGGTATGGTTGATTTGGCATTTCCAAGCAATAGAATGAATTCTTCTGACAAGGAAGGTCTTCCATCAGATAATCTCCTATTTTTATGAAATTTTGATATTTTGTAGAGTAAAAATTCTAAGGTTGGGTTGTATAAGACTATCGGCCATAGTGGGGATTTAAAGGGTTAAAAGTAGGGTCAAAAATTACCCATTTTTTCAATTTATTTGGCATTTCATCCAAAGAAACTATATATAAATGTTATATTTTCGGATAGGGATTTTCAAAAGCTATCGCATGGTACCTTTTTTTGGTACATTTTTGTTGTTTTGTATAGTTATTATTATAAAAAAAGTGCTAATTTGAGGGTGCTTTATATGGACCTGTATAGTGGTACGACTGTCAAATTCACATATTAAGTTCAAGCGACACGCATTGTTTCTTTTTTCGGTTCTCCATCTACTTCGGGATATAACCGAGACAGTTTTTTTTTGCATTATGGTGGCAACCCTGTGGTTCAAAAATTGGCAATATGCGTATCAAACTTCACATTTTTAAGAGTGCTCTGCGATCATTTAAAAAAATGTATTCGTAAATTTAAGGTAGGATGCCATACAAAAATCTGTAAAAAGATAAGGTTTTTTGCGTTTTATATTTTTTTCTAATACGTAGTAATTTTTTTTGCATTATTTTCGATGGAAAGTTTATTAAAAAAATAAAGAACTTTAGGAACAAAAAATTAAAACAAAAAAAAAAAAAATAGCATATAAAAAGGTACCAAAAGGTAGTGTTTAAATGTTATACACATTTTTATTTGCACTAGTGTAGGACTACGAGTAGTACTGTGTTATAAAGTAGACAATATGCACATGAAATTTTTTCTTAGCAGAATTGTATTACGTTAATTTTATTAAAAAAATTAAAAATTATTACTCACTCTTTCACTAATACACAGTTCAAAATTAACTTTTTTAACAAAACCTAATACAATTCTAGCTGACCAAGAATTAAGACAGAAATAGTAAAATAAAAAATAAATTAACTGTTTTTTTGTTAAATATTATTAATTTTACTTTTATGCCGGTTAAACTCTTCTTCTTTTTTTTAAACTTACGAAATTTAGTGAAGTTAATGTGTAATTATAGTTTTGCAACGCAGTGTATGTCCAATTCGTTCATTTGCATTTATTGAACTAGTTTGTTCTTTTAGTTCATATGTTTGATCGACAATTTTTTTCAATTATTCATATTGTTATACTGATAAATTGTTCGTTTGACAAATCTGCACAGTATAGGCGAAAATCCCAAATAAACGGTTAAAATTGAACTAGTTAATTTTTAACCGTTCATTTCTAATTTTCTCTTATATTATGCAGATTTGTTAAATAAACCATTGCACTATGGGGATTTTATTAGGAACTGTTGGCCAAAAGTCAATTTATTATGTGATTCAAAAAAATTTTTTATGCCAATATAAAGTAAACTATTTAAAAGAAGGCTGGCACATATTTGTTGCCACCAAATGCTTTTATCGCCAGTACGTAATCGTCAAAAACAAATTTGCATATTTTTGAATTGTTAAATAAAAAAAAAAAAAAATATATTTTTAGAAATGTTGAGGTTAAGAAGAAGAATAAACGTTTTTCTCTAAAAATCATAAACACTATTAAAATTTTTTATGGACAGGCGTCATCAGTGATTTTCCATTTCAATTGTATTATTATTTGTGTATTTGTAATTGTCAGATTGTCTCTATATGATAAATTTTTCAACAACCTGCGGCTGTAAGAATCAAACCTGCGATCTTCTTACATTACAAACGTAACAATACCAAGTTATGACCGTTTAGCGATCACTCCCAAGTATGGCCTCGAATGTAATGCAGTTAAATTGCAGATTTCGTTCCTATTAGCTTTTTCTGTTATTGTATATTATATTCAGAAGTGACAACACTAACAACACAAATGTTCTATTTTTAGATTTTTGTTTATTTTTCTAATCTCCTTCGTCTCTGTTTCACAATGTTACCAGATTGACGTATGGTTCTACATTCAGTGTTGACAACTTTTGCGGATTAAGTTAAGACATCGCCACAGGGCAAATTTTTTTATAATGTATTTTAGTACAGTGTTATTTTTCACGTCATATAGACAGTCGCAATTAATTTTTAATTAATATGCATTTGACAAATTTAATTTAGAAATGCTGAGGTTAAGAAAAAGAAAAAAAATTTGTTTAAAAATTTTTTGACTGCTATTTTTTTGCATATATCTCCATGCTCCCATACTTTTTCACCGGAGCTCTTTCCAAGTAAGATGTATTTGACCGCTAATCCATGCGTTTTATTTATTTTATTTATTTATAATACTATGCAACAAATGATCTTGGGCGTCGATGGTTCCTATATCATATGAGTGTAGTTATTAGGGTAGTAAATATAATAAAACCCCAAAAGGGTATGGGGATATGTGGGTACAGTCAACTTTTTAAGTTTTAATTTGTTGGACCATGCGTGTAAAAAAGATTAGATCTGATCAAATCTAACTAAATATGATTGAATATAATTAGATATGATTGAATATAATTAGATCTGATGATCTATGATAAGATATGACATTTGTGATACACTTTATTCCCAGATCTGATGAGATCTAGTAACAGATCTGTGCATATCTGAAGGGATCTGTGATTTAAGATAGTTTTCGTGTCCAGATATGAGCAGATCTGTTAATATTGCATTATATCATAAATGTATTAAAATTAAAATAATCGGTTTTTAATCATTTAACTAGACAATTTTAGAAATGATGGAACCTCTCCAAATCTAAAAATATCAGATCTGCCAAGATATAATTAGATCTAATTTTTTTTCCATTTTTGTGTTATATGGTAAAACAGATCTAACTAACTGGTCAGATCAGATCTTTTTTACACGGGCAACTCTGTATTTTATAACCCGTTAAAAAGAGTATAAAGGTTCTTCTGAGCTGAATTCTGTCTTCGGGTCTACACAATAAAAGTTAATGAGGATTTTTTTGTAGAGGGGCTAGTAAATACGAAAAATTTATTCAGATATGGTGAATCGTGAAAGTCTTGAATTATTTTTTTTACTTTTATCCCAATGTAAAATGTTGAATGCTGCACCAAATTATGTAAAAAAAAACTTCGTATGTTACAGAGAATAACCCATGACTTACCTTTATCGTGTATGATAAATAAATATAGGTAAAACTACATTTCTGCTGAAGTTTATATTGTAGATTGACTAAATTTTTTAGTATTGTTTTATATACATACATTTTTTTAAATTAATAATCATATAATTAATTAATAATTAATACTAACCAGTCGTATTCATGTCCGATCATGCAAATTTTTTATATAAAGCCTAAAAACATCAGGCCAAATAACCTTGTCAAATTCGCTTCGATATCTCAACATTTAGAGTTTTGGCCAGAAAATCCCCAAAAATTCCCGATAGTGCATTTACCACAATAATAATATGAAACTAGCAAAAAAATTTCGAACACAGTTATGAGCTAAAAGAGCGGATTAGTCAATAAATGCAAATGAACTAAATGAACTGAATGATCAACTCTAGTGGACACTTTTTTACTTTTTTATTTTTTCACAAGATTTCATAATTTCATTAATTTTCATACATTTCAAACTTTGTTTTATTTAAAAGGCTTTGTTATTCAATGTAACTCAGAGACCAATCTAGATACCACCCAGAATATTTCACTCAATTGTAGAGAAAGGTTCAATAACAAGCATATAATTTTTTAAGAATATAAAAAAATCTGCATTTCGAGACATTTGAACATAAGGCCATAAAGAATTACCATTGACCTTTCCATGCAAAAATCAATATGCATATAATTTTGAAGATTATATTTTAACAAGTTTTATATAATTTTTATTAAAAAATAAAAATTAGGTTTTTTTCGACCTTTAATTGTGCAATGAAAATGAAAATTATTCAAGTTCGATTCCATACTCTATATTTCTTGATTAGGATATTATCCTAACAAATAATCTGTAGAGTTTTTTGTTTTCAAATTTATTATTTGACCTTTTCAGGAATGTGTTGATAGATCTATTTCGGGAATTTTTTAGGTTCCCATCATCAGAACACGTTTTGAAAGCGGTAACAATCCCATGCAAAACATTAAACATTCATATAAACTAGTTTACTTACTACATGAGAACTAATATATGAGCTTGAAGTTAAAGATTATAACCATTGATCAAAAAATAAATTGAAAACTTGTTTGTTTGAAATGGTCAAATAATAAATTTGAAAACAAAAAACTCTATAGAGTATTTGTTAGGACAATATCTTAATATAGAGTATGGCCTCGAACTTGAATAATTCTCATTTTCATTATATTTTAACCTAAAAAATAAAACCAACGCGAATTTTTATTTTTTTTTTATAGTACATTTTGTAACAAAACTTCAGTAAAATTTGATAGTTTTTTGTAATTTTCATGACCTCATATTTCGGACACCGAAAGGTTCTGGAATCTGAAATTTGTGGTTCCACGATTTCTTGTCGAGTATGACAGTTATGGCGAATTTCATTGAAATTGGAAATGGTCGATCCGAAAATACCATGATCTTACTTTTTCGCGATCGTTAAAAGAGTTCCCGCACCAAACACAATGAAGTTTTGATTAAAAGTTTTTAATTTTTTTTTTTTAATGTAAAGTTGTACTTAAAATTTTTCTTCTATATACTTATACAATCATCTATAAAGATATTTTTTCGCCGTTGCATAGTGGGATATATCACAAAATTTTTGGAAATAATTCGGCCATTTCTTACTTAGTAGTCCGATTGGAATGAAATTTATAATGGGCATAAGTGAAGGAATATCGAACATTACAGGTGGCGGCAATATGACCACCCAAAATAATCCGATTTTGAAAACTTAACATTTTTGTAATCTGCTAGTAGATACTAACAAACTTGCTTACCTGTGTGAGTTATCTCTAATAGTGCCCGAGATATTCCCATTTTAAAATGAGAAAAACACTAAACTTGGTCCGACTCAGGTCCAGTTTTTTGCGAATAGCGGAACGAAATTGGCGACAATTTCTTTTTTAAAACACTGGTTATTTAACAAAATAAATTCTTGATTAAAGAAAAAAAATGAATACAATATCTTCTTCCACTCAAAAACTACGTTCGTTTAAAGTCGAAATTAAAAAAAATCTAATTTTTGCTATTTTTTTCCCCAAAAAGCACAAACAGTTTTTTACCTCCAGATAAATATTTTCTATCTGAACATATAAAGTGTGAATACTATTCTCAACTCCTTAACATAAAATCTTATGCAAATTATTTCAAATTAAGAGTCTTTGTTTGCGCATCTTGCAGCATTGAAGTCTGATTAAATAGATATGTTTGCTTAAGGGATAACTTTTGAAGATTTCCTGTTAAGGAGTTATTAACACGTCATACAAGTGTTTGTTAGCGTTGGAAAGGAAAGTACCTGTAGATTACGACAATTTTAAAAAGAGAACCATTTAACATTCTTGGCAGAACAAAAATAGGAAGGTAAAAATTTCAGTTTTTGTTACAATGTAAATTTTCGCTATTCAAGAAAATATTTATTAATAAACATAATCCAATGATTTTTTGGACTAAAATAGCCTAAATAAATGTAAAATTTATTTTCTAATTTGTGATTTGCTGATTACTAACAGTTTACAAATATGTTAAATTTATGAAAATCGGATTAGAAACAAAAAATAGCGAGCACTCAAAATAGTATATGCAAAAAGTTCTCTAGTTTGGGTGGTCATATTGCCGCCGGGTCGTCACTTATGCCTGTTCCAAATTCCAAATGATGTGATATATCCCAAAATACTTGCTTTTCAAACAAAATAGTGTTTTTCTAGTACAATATTAGTTATAACTTTGATAATTTCTAAAATTTTGGGTTTTAAAAAATAACAGTAGTTTGCCAGTGCTACTTGTTTTATATGGTTGGCAATTTCGATCTAGGTGGCTTTAAATCTTTACATTGTGTTTATTTTTTGATTTTGCACATTTTTAAAGAAATCTTAAAACGTGTTCATCTTGGGGCCACTTGTTTTAAAATCAAAATTTACAAATATGGTTAAATACAATTTTGTGTGCAAAATAAATATTTATCTCTGTTTGCAAAAGATACCCAACCTATTGCGTTTTCATATGGTATACACAGAGAGAATTTCTTCAACAAGCTTTAATGAAATTTTCTCACTAAACTAATGAAGTTTTCTTCACAATATGAATGGAAAATTTCATAAACTTTATGAAAATGCTTCACAGTTTTAATGAAACTTTTTAATTAGTCGTATGACATTTCTAATAACTCAAATTAATTTTTTTATTAAATTCTATGAACAACTACATTAGCTTAATGAAAAGTTTCAGTGGCCGAGTTCCAGTGACATTTCATAGAACGAATGCAAAATTTTATAGATATCATGCAGAAAATTCTCTCAGTGTATAAGACTTTAAGACATCTTATTCCGTTTGGGCTCTTGAGCACCATATAAATCTTGGGGCCCCTTCCCCCATATAAAAATTAATAAGCTTTGAATAAATCAGTAAATTCTGTCTTATTTAATCGGACTGTGTGATTTGTTTCAAAAGGTTAAAGAAAATAAATTATTTAAAAGCTCTAAATACAAACATACATAAATTACTACCTTTCAAAATCATTAAAATGAAATCGATGGTTTTTTATCGATTGTTCTTTTTGACGATCACCTGCAATTCTTTTTTAATTGTTTTTTTTTTTTTTTGATAATGTGAGTCATGCATGGAAATTTTTCATTACCATTGAAACTTATATATGGAGTTTGTACTATTTGCAATAGGTTCTTTACCTCCAAACAAGAAGAGGTTGCTTTAGAACCGGTTCTATAACCAGTTATAGAACTGGTTCTGTGACAGTGACACCTGTTATTTCGACTCCCAGGAACCTGTTCTAGAACCGGTTCCATGTAACCGGTAGTAAAAGAAGTTGTTTTAGAACAGGTTCAAAGGTGATCTGTTCTAAAAAATTTTGCTGGGTACTAATGCATAAAAAGATTAATTACAATTGATAAAAAAGCATTTGTTTACAAAAAATCCTCTGTTAGAAACAGGGTTGGAAAGTAAAAATACATAATATTTTTTAGAGTTGTAATAGTATGGATGGAATGTAAAATTTTTTGAATTCGAATCGATATGGAATAAAACTAGCAATGAGTGGAATGCGATTGCTTAATATTGGGAACGAACTTTGATGGAACGGAGAATGAGTAGAACATGAAGAATGGCATGGAATGGAACGGAAGACGAGTGGAATTCGAACATTAGTTACTGGCAACGAAATTGTATTGAATTGAATTTTATCGGAGTATCTAAATTTAAATTTAATTTAAAAAAAAATAAAATTTCCCTGTGTCCGCCTTTAAAAAAATGGAATCCCGAGTAAAAAAGTTTATATAAAATTATATGTATATGATGAGATATTTTCCGAAAATATAAGAGGATATAATTTGATCCTAAAATGGTTGTATTAAATTGTATCATTTTGGATCTAATTATATTTAAATAGATACAATTTAATAAAAAACTATCCAATTCTATCCAATTTTTGTCCAGATATAATTACATCTAATTGTATTATATTTGATACAATTAAATATAATTAGATACATAATAATCCAAATATATATGAATTAAAAGATATTAAGTTACATATATTTCAAAACACAAAATGTATGATTGAAATTTGTAAATACCTTAAATTTTATTTATATTTTTTTAGGACATCAAATTTTCGTTTTAAACGAAATTGTTAATCTTAATTTAAAAAAGTGTTTGTCGATATTAAAATGGCCCAGTAAAATTCAAGTAATAGGTTGCAGAACAACTTGTACTGTATTATAATAGCACATAATTTCTGTTTTACAACAATTCTTTTTATATGGCGTTTGTCCAATTTGCAATAGTTGTTGCAATATAACAAGTTGCTTAGGAGCCGATTCTAGAACCAGTTATGGAACTGGTTCTGGGGCAGTGAAACCTTACAATTTGACTCCTAGCAACCTGTTCTAGAAACGCTTTCATGTAACCGATAGTAATAGAAACTGTGATGGAAATTGATTTCAAAAAATTGCACACAGAGAAAAATTTAGCTTTTTGCCAACTGACATTCGGTTACTACGGCCCAAATTCGCTTATTACGAATTTCTGTTGGTTGGCACAACTTAACATTAGTTTTCACAACAAAGTTAGGTAAATTCAACTGAATTTTAGTTGCAACACCCAAAATATTCAGAAATATAATGTAAATATCGTTGTACTAACTGCATTTATAAGTTATTACCATTAAAATACACTTTTCAATTCGGTTGGCACTTTATTTCTCTGTGTGCGTAGACTATTTTCTTAAAGTATTTTGCGATTTTTGAATTACATATAGTTATGTACATAGAAACTGACATAGGAAATTTTTTCAGTTTTGGATTATATAATTTTTCAGTTTTGGATTATATATAAAAAACCATAGTTAAAACTTCTAGTTTCATTTTCATTGCTCAATTTGGATTATATCTAAAATGACAGAAGACGTTTTTGATTTTTGTATTGTATATAATTATGTATTGGGTTATATCTAAACTATCTGAAAACTCCAAACTCTTTTTCCCTATCATATATGCTTGACACATATGTTAGCTGTTATGTGAAATGGCAATATCTTTAATAGAAGACACAAGCACAATTTATTGGAGACTTCTCATAGAGATATGTAATTTAATATAACGCCTAAAAATAGGCAACCACATTCCAAGAAATTAGGTTATGTAAACGAAAAACGTGATTGTCAGACAAAGAGATTTATCAAAAAGCTAGCTAGAAATAGACACAACACTAAAACAATCCCAGTGTAGAAACGGTAATGACATATCATTATTTTTTAACACCAGCTCACTCTCTACATTACTTTAATACAAATAATAATGACCTACTAACAACTAGTTAACATTTCCATTTTTTCAATGCAAAAAATAATGCGTTGCCCATAAATACTTATTTTTATTATTTTAAATATTATTTTTATTTTAAATATTAAGTAATGATCTAAACATTTTTTGAAAATCAATTTTTATTCAAATTTCAAAAATTTAATCAAACTTATCAACCATGTATTATCATATATAAAATACAGAACTGTATTTGCTTATACATGAATTTTTTCATAAAACATTTTGAAAATATTATTATATATAAATACATATTGAGAAATATGCTCTTTTATATGGTCATATATTTTTATATTAAGCAATATATCGTTATATATAATTTTTTTTACTCGGGATCCTTGTTATCAATCACACACCTATCTTATTTGTATTGTCAGGCTGTATTAAAAGTTTTGACAGTTTTGTTTCGTTTAGTTTCCGAGATATCGGCCATTTAAAAAAAAACTTCATTTTATAACATGGATAGTACCTCAAAAACCAAACTAGTTATCGAAAAGCTGACAATGAAATTTAAGAGCATTTTCATTAATCAATGATATTAAATCCTCAAATCATTATCATTAATTCAAAAAATGGCAATGAAAATAATTTCATTACCATTGATATCAATGTAATGGTAATGAAATCATCATTTCATTATGCCACTTATTCCTTAGTCCCATGTATGATGTGAATGTGTTTCCATCAATATGCATTTGTTTACGCACATAAAAATATATAAAAATTAAATTTATTTTTTAGTACAATCAACATGTCCATCAACATTGCTGTTTCTGTTAAAATGTTTTCCTTCAAATAAAGTGTACTCAAAAAGTATTCGATATTTTGAACAATATATGAAAAGAAATAAAAATTTAATTTTTTTCAGATTTTTGTTGAACTAAAATATAATTATAAAACCCGGAACATTTAACGGCGCATATGATGAAGATGAAGATAAAGATGCTGAATTTTATGTTGCAAATAGCAAAACTTCAGTATGGACAAAAACCGTTGCTACAGGAAAATTCGGATCTTTGCCCTAACGTTTTTGGCGCGCTGTATTTTACCTTCATTTCTTTGACTTTTCATAACATTAATTATATATTTCACCATATTTTCAAAACGTGTAGTCTATATAAAAAAATTACTTTGCATACTTTTGGACCACAGTGTACCTAAACCATATTAACTATATATATTTTGATTGATACCTTTAGGGCAAACTCTAAAAAACAATAAATACATGCATATCACAACACACACTCAATATACAATTTAAGTAGATCACTAAATATTTTGAGCGATGCCAAAAACAAAAAACGGTCCATAAATGTTGCATTAACGTCAGACCAAACATTATTCATTTGTTACAAAAAAAAAAAAACAAAATAAAAAATGCAATCAATAAAACAAAACAAAAAATCGTTTAACATTATGAAACTACAAATTACTTTTTTATTACAAATTGTTTCTTTTTGTCTGTTTATCGATTTCGTTCTTTTATTGATGTTATTATTGTTCTCATTATTGTGTGAGGGTGTTTAAAGATCTACTTAAGATCATTAAATCAATTTTTAATGTTTTTCTGATAAATTATAGTCTACTGATGCTATTAAAGAAAATTAATAAAAAAAACGAACATTTTTTTAATGAAGATAATTGCTAGAGAGTGCTTAGAGAGAGATTTTAAAGAAAATGTTTAATAATCATTTTAACACATTTAATTTCAAATGTTATCAATCTTATCGATGGCTTAAATTAATAATTATATAAATCTATACATATATTATTTTTTTTTTTAATTATAATTTAATTTGTTATTGAGAGTTTTTAAACTACATTAAAAAATGTTAATAAAACAAATTATAGAAGAAATATCAAGAGATCCATGATACATCACAAATGGAATTGACCGAGGGTCTTCAAATTTGATGAATTTTTTGTACATACATACTCCATGGAGCCAATAACACGGTTTTAATTTTCGAAAATATTTTAAAAATCGGAAAAGTGTGTAATTTTGAAGAGCTGATTTAAAAAGCATTCGACTTATATTTTTAATTCTTTATTCACATTTATGCAATAAAAAAAATACATAATTAAAAAAAATGCATTTTTTATGCAAATGCAATTTTTAGATACAGTTACGAAATTGTTCTCACCCTTCAAAATTTATTTAACTTAAATTTTTCACATTTTTTATATAAAATTAAATTTAGCTTTTTCTGTGACGCAAATATCGTCTAATTTTCTCGATTTAAAAAAAAAACCTCATCCATTATTTAATTTAATTTTTTGTATACCCATGTAAAAATGATCATATATTAAAATGTATGAAGTGTCATATATGTTCCTATCCGAAAATTGAGGATGTCTGCCCATATATGGCTCATACATGACCATCTATTTTAGGTCATGTGTGTTCAAATTTATGTTAGAATATTTTTCGTATATTTATATGATTTGTATTGTTTGTCTCTGAGGGACGATTAAGTTAAAATCTATTAAATAATTTTTATGCTGTTTTATTGCTTAATAAAAATCATTGAATAGTTTGTTATTTAATCGGCCCTCAGAGCCAAACAACGAAAATTAATAATCGTTCCTTACAAAAAATTATAGCTGGTACTTCACCCTTTATTGGATTATTTAGATTGTAACATTCCGGAACTTGGTGTGGCAATTTAATTTTCAATAAATAATAGCTTTATTTTAGTTACTAAACACCAACAGTGATACTAGTGTTTAGAGGATTTTACTGTGCTATTTACTTTTATTTATTTTGTACATTTGTTTTAAATTAATTTTAAGTTTAATATTGTGTATATGTAAAACATATTTTGAATTAAATGTTTAAAATTTGACAAAAGACTATATATTAAAAAAATTATCCCTGAGGATGTAGGGAATATCCAACGAAACGTCGGATGAGAAATTAATAAATAGTCTCTTATTTATTTTGCAACCAAATGACCTTTGAAGCCCACTTTAGACATTTATGAAAATCAACAAATAACACAATTAAATTCTTATTACTAATAGAAAAAAATTAATTTATTTTTATTTTGACAGAAATTTTAAACATTTTAATTTTGTTTTGAAAAAAGCAACACACAAAATATATGAAAGAAAATTTCAGAACTCAAAATGATAAGTTTTTTTTTTGAGATTTTTAAATACACCATTCGCTGTACAATATAAAATCTCGGTGGTTAAGAAAACCGCGTAACAAAACAAGAGATACATTTAAATGTGTATGATTTCAGATGTAATCATGAAATTGCTTTTTAAATAAAATCAATTTAAAAGCAATAAATTTTTGCAAAAAAAAATTTAAAACTGAATATTTTATTATCATGTAATGCAAGTTCGAAATTATCTCTGTAAAATAGTAGAATTTTACAGCACTATTTTATTAAACCATAATTTCATACCAAAACTAAATGTTTTTATTAGCGAGTCTATTCTGAGTTATGATGGCCATAGGACTTAAAGTAAATAAAGTAAATTTTTGGTTCTGCGACTTAAAAATCTAACTTTCAATACCTTTAAGAAACAATTATTGTTTATTTAATGATACATGAACATACCATACATATGTACATAATAAGAATAATTGAATTTTTCTAAGTCAATGATATATCTTTAACGTTAGGCAAAAAGGTATTAAGCCAAAAAATGTATTTTGAGTTTTTGAATGGTATCTCTCTTTCGTTTGGTATCAATAACTTAAGTCTATCACAACTGCTTTTCATCGTAATTATTTGCTCTTTAAGCAATAAGTCAGAAAAATGTATATTTTGTTTGGTAATAACGAAGAACTTCAGTTTCTGACTTTTTGCCTAACTTCAAAGATATAAGTTAATATATAATTACATATGAATTCACGTAATAAAGTTGTTATCATATATGAAACAACATTTAGCATATGTTTTAATGCTTGATATCATACATTTCCATATATGAACTTTTTGTTTGCATGTATTCATACATGGAATCATACATTATCATTTTCACCTGGGTATTTAACTTGTAATTTTTAAACAGTGTAAAGCTTACAATACGTTCTTTTTAAAAAAAAAGTGATATCTTTAGGTTTATACGACTATGTCCACAAAAAAGCATTTTGGATGAAAACGCTATTTTTGGATGCATTTTGCAAAATGCATCAGCATTAAAATTGATTTTTTTTAGACAAATAAACTTAAATAAAACATGTTTTTGTATTGTTAATAGTGGGTTCTGAGTTTTAAACTGTTTTATAAAATGTAGCTTTTATATTTTGAACAAGTTCAAAACATAAAAACTACAGTTATACAAATAATAAAAATAAAATTTTTTGTATGGAAATAATGGATAAGATTTTTTTTTTTAATAAAATCGAGAAAAATCGAACGCATTTTGAATTAGCGAAATTCGATAACAACTTTCGAGATACATACTTTTGGGAATTTAAAATTTTATTTTTAATAAAAACCGTGAAAAAATCAAGAGTTTTTGAAAAATTTAAAAACTAAATATGGAGATGTGTTATAGGATCAATGCACTCATAGAAAAAGTTAGTTCAAAAGTCTATTAAACGCGTTCCAATTCGGTTGAGCTAATTTTTTTCTGTTGTTTTCGTTTAAATCAGTTATTTAACTTCCCAGGGTATGGAATGAACATGCATGATTCCATGTGTGAGCATGTATTGTTTTATATGTAAGCTTGTATGAAGATGTCTGTCATGTATGGAAACATATATGGCTTCATACACACAAACAAAAAGTTCATATATGCTAATGTATGATATCATGTATTGAAATATACGTCAATACTGTTCCATATATGAAATCAATTTTATTATGTGACTTCATATGTGATCATATATTAATTTATATATCGTTGACTTAAAATAAATGCCATTATTATTCATGTTGATTGACTTAATAAACAATTATTGTTTCTTAAAGTTTTTGAAGGCTAGATTTTTAAGTCGCAGAATCTAAAACTGATTTTATTTTTAAAACGTTTTATAAGCGTTACACCTCTAAATAGACTCAACAATAAAAACATTGAAGTTTTGTCTCAAATTATGTTTTATTGTTTTATAAAATAGAGATAATAAAGTATTCAGTTTATTTTTTGCAAAAATCATGATTACATCTACTATACACTGTTACGCGGTTTTCTTTACCACTAAGATTTTACGGTGAATGGTGTATTTAATAGAATGGAATGGTGTATTTAAAAGTCTCAATAAAAAAACTTATCATTTTAAGTTTTTAAATTTTCTTCCATATTTTTAGTTTGTTGTTTTTTTCTTCAAAACAAAATGAAAATGTTTAAAATTTCTGTCAAACAGAAATAAAAAATAGAAAAAAACTATTTTTTCCTATTTTAATAAGAATTGAATTGTTTATTTTTATGTTTATTGAAAATTAAATTGAAACACCAAGTTCCGGAATGTTACAATTTACGAAAATAATCCACTGAATGCCAGAGTAACAGCCCATAGGTTTTGTAAGCAATGGTTTTTAGATTTTGTTCGGCTCAGAGGGTCGATTAACTAAAAACTATTATTTGATTTTTATCACGCATAAAATAAAAATCATTTAATAGTGTTTAATTTAAATGGACCTCAGAGACTAACAACAAAAATAAAAAAAAAATATATAAAAAATAAATATATGAACTAAAATATATTTTAATATATGAGCCATATATGGCCATATACCCTCAGTTTTCGGATCCGAACATTAATGACACTTCATAATAGTGATCATTTTAACATGGGTTTAATTATTAGTTATATAATTTTGCCTCAAAAACAAATCTCATTCGTATTTGAACTAATTTTTGGACCTACAATTTAGTAATTAATGATTCTCAAATTTACAAATTTTGCCAGCTAATTTAAACCACAATTGTTGTTAAACCATAATTTTTGTGTGTTTCCGCTATCAGTCTCACTTGTAGATGGCGTTATTTTCTCATATTTTTTTACTTTAAAATCATAAAACTGGCTATATCTCGGAAACTAAGCTAGATAGAGCAAAATATACCAAAAGTCGTTACTGCGTACTTAATTATTAACTACTCATACTCCCGGTAATAAATATGAACCTGCCACTGTTTAGATCCGGAAATAGAAGAAATTTCTGTTGATTCAGCTTAAAAATTATGTTAAATTAGCAAAATTCTTAGGTAACCCAAATTTAGTTCTTTACAAATGTCGATGACCTCAATTTAGCAGACTGTGACTCTCAACTTCATTGAAAATTCTGCTTACGCAAATTCAGGTACTATTTTCTAAGGACTTTTTTTGCGAGTGTAGAGAATATATGTTTTTAGTATAAAGGAAATTGGAAAATATGAAATCAAAAAATGACAATTTTTTTTGTCTTCTTGCAAAGCATCAGTTATATGCCAGTGCCCAATTTTACATGTATCCGCTTATTATTTCACATGCACAACAATTAGTTTTCTACGTTTTGACACAGAAAAACCCGATTAGTGCTGATAATGGTCAACACTAATCGGTTCGGTTGCTGTAACCAAATTTTTCGGTTGTGACAGCTGAAAATCATTTGAGGCAATAGTAATAAGTTATTGCAACCATATTCAAATGTTATTTCAAAATATTTGGGGTACTGCAACTAAATTTCGATTGCAATAATCGAACGTTATTGCTAAAAAAAAACAATATTCAGTTGTGCCAACCCTTTTCAGTCGCAGTAACCGAATTTCAGTAGGAAAATTTATAAAAATCTGTGTGTAATGATACAAAATGAATTTATTACTATATGTATATAAAAATGTCATTTCTTTTTAATATTAATTAATTTGGTAATATTTGTTTCTATTTATATCTATTTCTAGGCACACCCATTAATCGTTTGCCAATTATGGCTAAATCAGTATTGGATCTTTATGAACTGTATAATTTAGTAATTGCTCGAGGAGGACTTGTCGATGTTATTAACAAAAAGTTATGGCAAGAAATTATCAAGGGACTACATCTACCATCCAGCATAACAAGTGCAGCATTTACATTAAGAACACAGTAAGTAACTCCGCATAAATGACAGTGAAAACCTATTAAATAAATTTTCTACATCAGCTTTAGGATTTATTATTTTTTTGTTAAATGCATTTTTACAATTTTACAATAATAATAAAAAGGAAACATTGAGTTGAAGTACATAGTATAGATATTTATGTGAGAAGATGGTTGAATAGAGATGATGATGGCATTATGACAAACCACAATGAAATTAGTTTTTAAACAGATGGTTATTGTCTAACAATAATAAATATTGAGAAAAACGAAAAATGTTAAGAAATAGGTGGCAACTATAGTAATAAGAAGAACCGTCAATAATATAATATCACCAAGATGGTGTAATAAAAGAAATCTTTGGAAAAGTGGTCTTACATTTAGGTACATACATAAGTACATAGATCGTTACGTACATTCACGTAAATGTATTTTCAAATCACAGAGAGAAACAGAAATAAATATCAATAAAAAAGACCACAAATTAATTTTCTCTTTAGCATTGTTGTTACTTCATTTGTGATGTCAACGTTGGTATTATTGAATTATATTCATTTAGAAAAACTTATTGATTGCTCATTTTCTATTGCAAATTGTCATATTAACAAACAAGTTAATTGTGTTTACAAAGCGTTCTTTTTTGACAACACAATTCGTGAATACAATTAATTTGTTTGCTTATACGACAAAATGCAATTATAAGAATATTTAAAATAACATCTATTTAGTCGTTTTTTGGAATGAATGTGTTTGGATTAAATTAAAAAGTGAGCACATCGATATTCAACGTTCCTGTGGTATATGCGCTGTATTAAGTTTTTCGAAATTCTGTAAAGTTCGTCTTGTATCGCGGCTCGAAAATTTTAGCAAAACAAAGAAAAATACCTAATTTTAAAAATGTTCTAACTTTTTAATTATTTAACGGCGTAGGCAAGATTAAAAAATCCTTCGCTTTTTGCGTCGAAAAAAAAAACAAGTGCTACAATTATGATGGCGTAAGTATACGTATTACGTGAAAAAAAAAACTTATATATACGTCTTACGCAGTAGAGATGTTAAGTAACAATCAGATTTTTTCTCTTACCTCATTTGAAAGCTTAGATCTTCTTCTTTCCAGAAATTTAAATACAACTCATAGATTTGTTATAACTGCATACTTTGCTTTTATAATTTTTGAATCATAAAATAAGGCTAATTTATATTTTAATAAAAAATTTAACTTTTAGGGCGGTAACTTTTAACCAAAGTTAAACGGTAACCACAGATTTTACCACATAAATTTGTCATTCATGACTATGGTTAAGCGCTAGGATAATCCTTCTTTTTGCAAAGTGTTTACCTATGACTTCATGATCGGTAATACTCATCCGAGGGCGGTCCAGAAATTAGACGACCTGATGTATAGATAGCGGCAGTAGTTTGAAAAAAGTTATTTTGGTGAAAAGTGGCAACCTTATAAAACACTTGTTTTAAGTTTCAAGACGCCATGGTGTTTAGTATTTTTTTGGAGAGATCAAAAATAAACGATCTCAGTGAATTTGTAAACATGGAAGAAATTGGCCACCGTCATGTAATGAAATACTTTCATTTGAAAGGTCTCAGTCTCAAAATAAAGCCCAGCTAGATTCTACTCTGGTGGAGACTGCTCCTTCGTTTACGACTATAAAATATTGTATGGCAGATTTTAAACGAGGCCGGACGAGCTGACAAATCTAACACCGTAGTGATCGACCAATTGATTTGTCCACTTTAGAAACGGCTAAGAAAATCCACAAAATGGTATTGGCTGGTCGCCGGCTGAAGGTCCGTGAGCTGGCTGAAACATTTGGAGATGAAAAAGCTGTGCTCAAGATTGGTGCCACGTTTGCCAATTTTCTGCGTCGATTAGTAATGGGTACAGCACTTCACACCTGAGACAAAGGAACAGTTAAAGCAGTGGACTGGAATGGAATAATCGTGTCCAAAGAAGGCGAATACAGTTCCATCTGCAGACAGGGTCATGGCGTCTGTTTTTTGGGATGGCCGTGGGATAATTTTGATTGATTATCTTCAAAAAGTAAACACAATCAACGGCAAGTATTATGCTAACTTTAAATTGCTTCATTACGCACTTTATTCGCCAGATTTAACTCCCTCGGATTTTTTTCTATTTCCAAAATAGTCGCTGGTAAAATATTTGCCAACAATGAAAAGGTGGAGTCTGCGGTTGAGCTAAACAGTTCTTACTATAAACAGGGTATTGAAGCTATTGAATATCGCTGGGAAAAGTGTATCGAGCTAGAAAGAGATTATGTTGAGGAATAAAGAAACTGTTTCCCAAATTTTGAGTTGGGTCGGCTAATTTTGGAACCGACTTCGTAATATAAATCATAATCGGGTAATTTTGAAACAAAAACCCCTAGTATTAAGTGCAATTTTTTACCATTAAAATTACATTAGTGGACCACAATTACTGCTCAACATTTAAAAAAATTACTTTTTACATAATTTACTCGTTCGGTCCTTGATCTTTGATAATATATTTTTATAAAAACACGCGAAAACCGTCAAATCAAAAGCTTATTTTTAGTTCAATTAAGCAAAAATATTGTTTTAAACTTTGAAAAAGTTTATGCGGAAACATGTTTGAAAGCCGTGAAAAAGTAATATTATGTTTCCTAATATTTTTGCGGGGACTTTTTGGCTGGATAGTTTGATAGTTGCAAAGAAAAATCAAAAGTTATAACCCTATTACGTACGAAAACATAACATTAACTTAACGTAAATTTGGCTGCATTAAAAGACAATACGTTAATTCAACGTAAAAAAATATGGTCAAATTCAACCAATTTTGAGGCAGTTTGGAGAAACTTTGCCCATAGTTTATAAAAACTAAGAGGTTAGGATATTGCTGAGCCCGTTTTGTACAATTGCTGAATAATAATAAAAGTGTATTTCCTGGCATTTATTGCCATTTAAGATTAAATATGACTAATCGTCCATGATGCAAATAATGGCGTTGAACTCATTTTTGACCAAATTTGTAAATTGAGAACTTAAGGTTACTTCTTACGTTTCAGAAACGGCTGGCTTATTCTTTCTGAACTTTTTAAACCCATATTTCAAGCAGGCTATACGATTTACCGGTTTTCCAGCAGTAATTTTTCTAAGCTAGGACTTTATTGATAAGTCGGTCAAATTGCACTTTTAACCGGAGCAAAGCAGACTCTTAATAATTGTTTTTGTTATTTACCTATCCAGTATTCTATATACAACACATCGATTTTGTAGAAAAACTATCGATTTCTTCCAATAAGAGTGATTATCAAAAAATTTACAAATGTTGTTTTGAAGTTGTTAATCTTTTTTTGTCATTTAAAAAAAAAGTAGTATATGCTAAGCTTGCATACAGTTGATGCAGTGACACAAGAAAACACGTGGCTATCCGAAAGTAAAGGTAAATGTTTGATAGCATAATTACTTTTTTTAAAATTAGCGTTAAGCACAAAACTTTGGTTATTTTAGTAGGTCTTTGTAATATATTTTTAGCCCATTTACATTTAAAGAGAAAATCCTTCACAGCGTCTTTTCTAACTGTTAAATCACACACATGCAGAAAACTATGGCATTTTCCAACTGAATTCGGTTACTACTGAAATAGGTTTAGGTATAGTTTTTGATGTATTAACCCTTTGAGACCCTTATTCACCGAAGAAATTTTTACGATTTTCGTGATCTCTATCCTAATAATAGTTACGTAAAAGAAATATTAGCTTCCTTGTCCCTCATTTTGTACGGCAAAAACAACTTCCATTTCACGACCATTCCGTTTTTGCCGAAAAGATTTTAATTTTAATTTTGTTTTTATTTTCAATTTTGTCATCTGCAACTAAATAATAGTCATCTTACAAAAAATTGGATCCATATACTAACTCCTTGCCCTTCATTTCGCTCTTCAAAAATTGTTGATTTTTCCCCTGTAACAAATATGTTTTTTCAAATTTTGGGACTCCTAACAGGTAAGTGAGACCAGATATAGATTTTGGCACACACTACATTTTTGTTGCCCCAACCCACCATTACAAATTACATTGCAACATATTAACCTGTACCATTTTAAATTCCAAAAATGCTTGCGCAAGCATACTTGCACAGCAAGTCCTCAAAGGGTTAACAGAAAACTTCTTTTTTTTGGTATCTATGTATAATACACAAGTTGTGCCATTGAAAACACTAAATTGACAACACTGTTTGTATTATTTAAGACATTTTGTTAATATTGTTGTTGTAACTGCTGCAAAAACAATAAAGTTTTGTTTGCCAATGTAACAAATTATTTGTTATTTTCAAAGTGTCTGTAAATATTAAAAATAATAAAATTTAATTCATAATTTATAGATTTTTTTCGTTTTGTTTTCATTACCTTCAAAAGCAACATTGTATACAATAATCGCTAAATATTGTAGGTGTGTGTGTGTGTTATTTTTTTTATGAATTTTAAGGCCCGCCATCAGTTTGTCAGCCAGTCAATCATGTTTCAAACATAATTTTTATGCGTCTCTATGTCTCGGTCTATAACTAACAAGGAATCTATACAGTGGTGAATCCGCAGATTTGAATGAAACTTGATTATGTTGTAAAAACCACAAAAATATTAGACACTTATTTGTTTAGGTGCGTAATCTCAAGTTTAGGAGTTAAAAAGTGGGGTCAAAAATTACCCAACTTGAGGCTTTTAATTCATTTGTTGGGGATAGAGTCCTAACCGACCCGAACAAAATCGTATGCCTATTTTACGAGATTTTAGCCGCCGCCGTTTTACTCAACTCGCATCGGCTTAAAAAATGAGACAACAAAAATAAAAGCCCTGGTCTCGTCGTCTGCGCCATAATTGTGCTCTTTTTTCGGAAATATTTAATATTTTTTATAAAAACTACAATTTAATAGGAAAACTGTTCGAGCCGATTATTTAGGCTTGTGATTCTGGTCTGGACTTTTTTAAATTTTTGTAATTGTTTGGCTTTTACACGACTTTTTACAAATAGCTTTTATAGCCCATATTGTAAACATTTTAAATAAGTGGCAACCCTGGGCCCACAGCATAGGCAATATGTTTATCTAAATTTCTGTTTTCTCGAGTACTTTAACACTGCGTACAATAAAATCTGAATTTCTTAAATATAAGACATGCACTCAGGAAAAGCTTTATCATGAAAAACTTCATAAATATGAAGAAAAACTTCATTGATTTTCGTCCAATGTAACACTTCTAAATATGATGATGTTGTATCATAATAGAGCAAATTGATGACAGGCTTCTGCATATTTATGAAATGTTTCGTAAATATGAAGAAGTTTCATAGCTTTTCATGAAATGTTTCATAAATGTTATATGAAGATTTATTAATATGATGAAGCAAATTCATAATTGTTTATGAAATGAAAAATTTTCTTTGCTAGAATTTTCTTTGGCTACAACCAATGGAAACAATTTATTATTAATATGTTATTTTTAAAACTCAATATTCTTCCAACTGTAAGTTAGAATATATAAATTAAAACTCACAAATTCAAATTGAAATTTAGAAAATATCAATTGATATTCATTTTTATTAAAATTCAGAAAAAAAAATATTAGGTTAAGAATTTTCGTTTTGAATTTATAAACATTAATTGGATTAAGAATATTCACTAAAATTTATAAAAAAAAAATATATTTATGTTCACAAAACTTCGAACACATTAGCCATGAGCGGATCCAGCAATTAATATACAGGGGAATTTCATACGCCATGATGTACAATTGCATGTGTTTGTTGTGTTTTGCGTATGAAATTTCTTTCCCCTTATATTAATTGCTGGAGCCGCGCATGCATTAACGGATTAGAATTTCTGACTTTCAATTGATGTTATGAAATGTCTTAAATTCTATTAATGATTTCTAAATATCAAATGGAATTTCTTAACTTCAATCGATGGGAAAACAACAAAAAAATATGTTCACGAAATTTTTTTATAAAATGATGAAGATTTAGGAAACATTTGACAAATATTTTTATGAAGCTCTTTATCATATCTATGAAAACTTAATAAGTATAATGAATAAATGATGGCAAACGATTTATGAAACAGTTTCATCAATATGATGAATCTTTTTCCACTGCGTGTGTTTTCATACAACACTGTTGTAATTTCCCCAACCCCCTCTTGTAACCCATAAACGTGCGATTGCGCACCTAACAAAAAGATATGTGTCTTATATTTTTTTGTCCTCAACTACGTATCAAAGCTTCAATAAAATCCGCGTATTCACCACTGTGTAGTTTCCTTGCAAGACCAACACCCAAAAAGATAAAAACACTATGATGAACTACACTTTTTACTCTACTCTAAGAAAGTTAAAAAATATTCATTGGGCAAAAATCTATGTAATGTAAAAGTGGTCGATCGGGTTAGAGAGACGGACATTTAACTGGTTGGTTTGTTTGTACTTTCTGATGGC